>MU681453.1:0-56192 GCA_026770625.1 Nicotiana glauca
TGAAGATTAGACATGACATGCTCACTTGCTAAGTATTTGAAATGTAAATGATGACTGAAATATGGTTAAGAACATAATTATTGATTTTCATTATAACCTATTAAATATTGGTGACTTTCATGCTTCGCATAGCATATTGATATTATATTATGTTGACCCTTGTAGGTATCAAGTCGACCTCTCGTCTCTACTTCTTCGAAATTAGACGGGATACTTACTGGGTACATATTGTTTATGTACCCATACTACACTTTTGTACTTAATTGTATATGGTCTGAGGCTGATACATCTGGTTACCGGTCCAGTACGCGCCTTTAAGTTTGTGGTAGAGACTTCCACGGTGAGCTGCTTTCTTCTTATGCCGCCCAGCAGCCGGATGGAGTCTTCCTTTACTTTTGTTGTCTTTCTTTATCTCAAACAGTAGGATAGAGATATTCTTTCGTATTTTCTACTAGATGCCAGTACTTGTGACACACGGTCTTGGAACACACACCTTGGTAGACATTTATTTTGGGTTGTATAATTATGTTATTTACGATATTTTGCTCTTCTGGCTTAATTCCAAATTAAGTATCTATTTCAATCTTTTCTGATTAAAAGCAACATAAGAATTTAGTAATGTTTCCGCGTTGGCTTGCCTGACAATAGTGCCAGGCTCCCTCATGACCTATTGTGGAAATGGATCGTGACAACATGGTATCAGAGCATTAGGTTCGTGTAGGTCTCACAAGTTATGGGCAAACCTGATAGTGTCTTATTGATCGGTACAGAGACGTCTGTATTTATCTTCGAGAGGCTATAGGGTATTAAGAAAGACTACTCTTTATTCATTTCCTATCGTGCAGTGGTTAGTGTACTAAACTTCCCTCTTCTATTCTCTCACAGATGTTGAGAACTCACACCGCTGACATTCCGGACCGGGGAGGAGCTACTCCCCCCATTGCTAGAGGCCGAGGTAGAGCTCGGGGGAGGGCACCGACCTATGGTAAGGGACGAGGGCATACTAGAGCCGTTCTAGTAGCACCACCAGCAGATCGTGTGAGGGATCCTATCATGGAGGAGCAGGGCGAGGTGCCCGCGGCTGAGCCTACCCCGACAGATTTTATGACAGCACCGGGATTTCAGGAGGTCATGGGCCGCATGCTACGGTTCATGGACACTATGACTCAGGCTGGTTTATTTCTAGCAGACCCAGCTACTTCACAGGTAGGAGAGGGAGCCCAGACCCCTACTGCTCAGGCTCTAGGTCATGCAGGTGCAGTACATCAGGCTCCGGGTGCACTACCCACAGATGGGGCTTAGCTAGTTGCTGTAGTGGCACCCTAGCCCAGGCAAGTTGTGGATGATGATCCACAGAAGTTATTGGACAGATGGACCAGGCTTCATCCTCCAGTCTTCGGGGGTGAGCGTCATGAGGATGCTCAGGGCTTCATAGATAGGTGCAGGGACAGACTGCACAACATGAGGATATTGGAGTCGCATGGAGTTGACTTCACTACTTTTCAGCTTGAGGGCAGGGCTCGTAGATGGTGGCAGTCCTATATACTTGGTAGACCAGCAGGTTCTCCTCCCCTCACTTGGGGTCAGTTCACACAGATATTCCTGGATCCGTACATTCTACCCTCGGATAGGGAATAGCTTCGATATCAGTTTGAGCATATATAGCAGGGTCAGATGTCAGTGACCGATTATGAGGCGAGGTTCTATGAGTTATCCCTCCATGCACTTATGATACTTCCTACAGAGTCAAAGAGAGTGCAGAGGTTTGTTGCGGGGTTACACCCCACTATCCGGTCTGGTATGGCCCGACAGGTAGAGATGGGTACAGTGTACCAGCTAGTGATTGAGATTGCATGCAGGATTGAGGGTTATCGTCTGAGGGGTAGGGAGCAGATGTAGCAGGATAAGAGGGCTAGACTCTCGGAGAGTTCAGAGGCACCCCAGCTAGGGGTAGAAGTCAGTTTGGGAGGGGTCAGCCCAGCAGGCCCCCAGTTTCAGCACCACTACCTGCTCGGGGTGCTCCAGCGCGCTCCTATTTCAGCACCATGATAGAGAGTTCTTACCGCCCACTAGCTATTCAGGGTTCCTCCAGTGGTATTCAGGTCCTCTAGATTCTTCCAGTTCTTATTTAAGTGCCATGCCGGAGAGTTCATGTCGTCCACCAGCTATCCAGGCTTCTTCCAGTGGGTCTACGAGTTATCAGGGTCAGCCATCAAGGCAGCAGGTCGCTGCCCCACGCAATTGTTTTGAGAGTGGATATCCCGGTCATATGAGGAGATACTACCCTAGACTTCGGGGCAAGGCAATGCAGCAGGATCAGTAGGCCATGATTTCAGCACCAGTTTCCTAGTCACCTAGAGGTGGAGGGCAGGCGGGTAGAGGTCGTCCTAGAGGTGGAGGTCAGGCATGGAGAGGTCAGCCAGCTACTGCTCAGTCAGGTGGAGGCCAGACAGCCGGTGCTCCAGCTAGATTCTATGCTCTTCCATCCAGGCCAGATGCATTGGCCTCAGATGCCGTCATCACAGGTATTATTTCCGTCAGTGGTAGGGCTGCTTCGGTATTATTTGATACGGGGTCTGCTTATTCATATGTATCATCTCTATTTGCTCGTATCCTGGTTATTACTCCTGAGCCTTTGGTCACTCCTGTTCATGTGTCTACTCATGTGGGTAATTTTGTGGTGGTGGATCGGATCTAACGATCCTGTGTGGTTACTTTCTGTTGTTTTGAGACTAGAGCAAATCTTTTGTTGTTGGATATGATCGATTTTGAGGTCATCCTGGGCATGGATTGGTTATCTCCATATCATGCCGTCCTTGATTGCCATGCCAAGACTGTTTCTCTAGCGATGCCAGGGCTGTCGAGGTTGGAGTGGAAGGGTTCCATAGTTGATATGCCTAGCAGGGTTATTTCTTTCCTGAAGGCTCGACACATGGTCGAGAAGGGGTGTTTGGCTTATCTAGCTTATGTTCGAGACGTCACCGCAGAGTCTCCAATGATTGATTCAGTGCCAGTAGTCTGGGAGTTCGCCGATGTTTTTCATTCTGATCTTCCTGGCATGCCCCCAGATCGTGATATTGATTTCTGTATTGATTTGGCTCCAGGCACTCAGCCTATATCTATTCCACCGTACCGTAGAGTCTCCAACGATTGATTCAGTGCCAGTAGTCTGAGAGTTCGTCGATGTTTTTCCTTCTGATCTTCCTGGCATGCCCCCAGATCGTGATATTGATTTCTGTATTGATTTGGATCCAGGCACTCAGCCTATATCTATTCCACCGTACCGTATGGCTCCTAAAGAGTTAAAGGATCATCTAGAGGAGTTATTGGAGATGGGGTTTGTCAGGCCCAATGTATTGCCTTGGGGTGCACCAGTGCTATTTATGAAGAAGAAGGATGGGACTATGCGGATGTGCATTGATTACCGCCAGTTGAATAAGGTTACCATCAAGAACAAGTATACATTGCCCCGTATTGATAATTTGTTTGACCAGCTGCAGGGGGCTAGGGTGTTCTCTAAGATTGACCTGAGGTCAGGGTCTCATCACCTGAAGATTCAGGACTCAGATATTCCGAAGACTGCATTCAGGACTAGATATGGCCACTATGAGTTTCTGGTGATGTCCTTTGGCTTGACTAATGCCCCAGCGGAATTTACGAATTTGATGAACCGGGTATTCAGGCCTTATATTGATTCCTTTGTTATCGTCTTCATTGATGACATCTTGATATACTCACGTAGCCTGGGGGAGCACGAGCAACATCTAAGAGTAGTGCTTCAGACCTTGCGAGAGAAAAAGCTATATGCTAAGTTCTCCAAGTGTGAGTTTTGGCTTGAGTCAGTGGCATTCTTGGGACATGTTGTGTCAGGAGAGGGTATTAGAGTGGATCCCAAGAAGATTGAGGCAGTTCAGAGTTGGCCACGCCCTACTTCAGTGATCGAGATCAGGAGTTTTCTGGGGTTGGCAGGCTATTACCGGTGATTTGTGTAGGGTTTTTCATCTATCACATCACCCTTCACCAGGTTGACCCAAAATGGTGCTCCATTCCATAGATCCAATGATTGTGAGGAGAGCTTTCAGAAGCTCAAGACAGTTTTGACTACGGCACCAGTTCTTGTATTGCCTTCTGGTGCAGGTATGTATACGGTATATTGCGATGCTTCACGTGTTAGTTTGGGTTGTGCGTTGATGTAGGAGGGGCGAGTTATTGCATATGCTTCGCGTCAGCTAAAGATTAATGAGAAGAATTACCCTGTGCACGATCTAGAGTTGGCGGCGATTGTTCATGCTTTTAAGATATGGAGGCATTATTTTGTATGGGGTTCCTTGTGAGGTTTATACCGATCACTGCAGCTTACAACATTTGTTCAAGTAGAGGGATCTCAATTTGAGGCAGTGCAGGTGGCTTGAGCTACTAAAGGATTATGACATTACCATTCTTTATCATCCGGGCAAGGCGAATGTGGTCGAGGATGCCTTGAGCAGAAAGGCGGAGAGTATGGGTAGCTTGGCATTCATTCTAGCAGAGGAAAGGCCCCTAGCTTTGAACATCCAGTCCGTAGCTAACAGGCTTGTGAGGTTGGACATTTCAGAGCCCAGCCAAATTCTAGCATGTGTAGTTGCTCAGTCTTCGATATTGGGGCAAATCAAGGCCCGACAGTTCGATGATCCACATTTGGCGGCTCTTAGAGAGACGGTACTTCAAGGAGGTTCCAAGGAGGTTTCTATTGGTGAGGATGGTGTTTTGCGACTCCAGGGTCGTCTATGTGTTCCTAATATTGATGGTTTGAGGAGGAGGATTCTAGAGGAGGCACACAGTTTGCGGTATTCTATCCACCCGGGAGTTACAAAGATGTATTGTGACTTGATGCAGCATTACTGGTGGCGGTGATGAAGAAAGACATAGCGAAGTATGTGACCAAGTGTTTGAATTGCCAGCAGGTCAAGTATGAACATCAAAGGCTAGGTGGCCTACTTCAGCACATGCCTATTCCGGAGTGGAAGTAGGAGCGCATCACCATAGATTTCGTAGTTGGGTTGCTGCGAACTTTGCGGAAGGTTGATTCAGTGTGGGTCATTGTGGATAGGTTGACCAAGTCGGCTCACTTCATTCCAGTGGCGACTACTTATACATCGGAGAGGTACGCCCAGATTTATATGCGGGAGATAGTCTGGTTGCACGGTGTGTCGATTTCCATCATATCAGACAGAGGCCCTCAGTTAACTTTCCATTTTTAGAGAGCCGTTCAGAGTGAGCTTAGCACAACATTCCATCCTCATACCGACGGTCGATCGGAGCGGACAATTCAGATTTTAGAGGATATGCTTAGAGCATATGTGATTGACTTTTGAGGGCAGTGGGATTAGTTTTTGCCTTTAGCAGAGTTTACGTATAACAACAACTATCAGTTCAGCATAGAGATGGCTCCGTACGAGGCTTTATATGGTCGACGTTGTCGTTCTCCTATCGGGTGATTTGAGCCTGGTGAGGCTAAGTTACTTGGCACAGATTTGGTACAGGATGCCTTGGATAAGGTAAAGTTGATTCAGGAGAGGCTTCGCACAGCTCAGTCCAGACAGAATAGCTACGCAGATCAGAAGGCGCGTGATGTATCATTCATGATCGGAGAGAAGGTTCTCTTGAAAGTCTCGCCAATGAAGGCATTATGAGGTTTGGGAAGAAGGGCAAGTTGAGCCCAAGGTTTATTGGTCCCTTTGAGGTGTTGAGGGGAGTTGGGGAGGTTGCCTATGAGCTTGCTTTACCCCCTAGTTTATCGGGAGTTCATCCAGTTTTTCATGTTTCGATGCTTCGAAATTATCATGACGACCTATCCCACGTTTTGGACTTCAGTACCATTCAGTTAGAAGAGAGTTTGGGTTACGAGGAGAAGCCAGTCACCATTATTGATAGGTAGGATCGCCAGTTGAGGTCCAAGAGGATTTCTGCGGTGAAGGTCCAGTGGAGGGGCTAACCGGTTGAGGAGGCGACTTGGGAGTCCGAGGAGGACATGTGAAACAGATTTCCCCACTTATTCAGCACTCTAGGTACTTTTCTATGTCCGTTTGAGGACGAACGTTTGTTTAAGAGGTGGAGAATGTAATGCCTCGACTGGTCGTTTTGCATTTTAGGACCCCGTTCCCTTAAATAAAACTTCCCGCGCTTGCTTTAGCTAATTCATAACTTGCAAGGACGGTTGGTTCGGGAGTTGAAAGAGTTTTGAGTTAAATATGTCCATTTGTTCCTTTGAGATTCTCTTAAAAGACCAAGTTTGACCTCGTTCAACTTTTTGGGAAAACGTACTTGGATTCGTGATTTGACGGTCACGGAGGGTCCGTGAAAAAATATGGGACCTGGGCGTATGTCCGAAATCGAATTCTGAGGTCCCTAGCCCGAGTAATAATTTTTTTATTTAAAAATTGTTAAATTGAAGTTTAAAGAATTAAAGAAACTAAGTATTCAGTGATTCCCTAGGATTGGGCTTGGATTTTGGTTCCGAATCTTGGTATAGGTCCGTAATATTATTTAAGACTTTCCCGTAAAATTTGGTATCAATCTGAGTAGTTTAAGGGCGTTTTGACCCTTTAGAAGGGAATTAGCAACTTGAAGTTCAATAGTTTGATTCATTTGATTTTAGGGGGTGATTCCAAGATTTAGTGTTGTTTTGAGTATTTCGAGGGTTTGAGTAGGTCCGCCTCATGATTTAAGACTTGCCGGTATGTTCGGGCGAGGCTCGGGGGCCCTGAGCGTCAAACGAGCGAGGTTCGAGCAAAGTAGGAAAGTTGAAGAATAGCTGAAGGTTTGCTGCTTCTTTCATAACTGCATTTGTGGTTCTAGGACAGCAGAAGCGGGACCGCATATGTGGTCAAACCATCGCAGAAGCGGCCAATGGCCAGGCGAAGGGAAACCGTAGAAGCGGCTTCAAAACCGCAGGAGCGGTTCCGCAAAAGCGGTCCCTAGACCGCAGAAGCGGTCCAGTCGCCTTAGGCTAGCTCCGTAGAAACGACTTCAAATCTGCTAAAGCGATTCCGCCGAAGCGGGACCCAGATCGCAGAAGTGGTCGAGACATATTGGGCCAGATCCGCAAAAGCGAGCCCCAGTCCGCAGAAGCAGTTTTCGCAGAAGCGGTCATCGCACCGCAGAAGCGAAAATCGCTGGGCAGTGAGTTCATTTAATTCGAACTCAACGGCCATTTATTTCATTTCTACTCCACACTTGGGCGATTTTGGGGCTTCCAAAGAGAGGATTTCAACATAGCATCTTAAGGTAAGTAATTTCCATTCATCCTTAGTTTAAGTACATGTACATTAGGTAGATTAAACACCAAAAATTAGGTAAAATCAAAAGGTTTGAGCTAGACCTAGGGTTTTAATAAAACTAAGATTTAATCATGAAATTTGCTATGAAATAAACTAGAAATCGTATATTATTGATTCTTAGGTTGTAGAGAACAACTTTCTTCGAAAAATCTCGGAATCCGAGCACGTGGGCACGGGGTTGAAATTTAGGAAACTTGTGTTAATGGTTGGGAAATTGCTTAAATAGCTAGAATTCGATCTCGTGAGGTTATATTAACTAGTTCTTACTTCGTTTAACTAGTTTGGGATTGTTCGGCTTTGAAGTAAGGACTTGGGCTCGTTATTGGTAATTGGAAGTGCACTTTGGAGCTAGGTGAGTCTCCTTTCTAATCTTGTAAGAGGGAATTGTCCCCATAGGTGTAATAAATGAGTATTTGCTACTAAATGCGGGGGCTACGTACGTACTAGGTGACGAGTGTCCATGCATAGCTACTATGATATTAATTGCTTGGGTAGTTTAGGACCCACATCATGCCTAATTTGGAGGTATCTCTTATTTAAATTGCCAATATGATCATTTATAATATGCTAAAGACTTAAGGGGAATAAGAAGTGAACATATGAACTTGTTGAACCTTTGTAAGAGTTTCCTTGCATATGCATGAGCCTTTGTGCGCATTCTTGATGTTTCTTGATATTTATAGATCGGTCTGATCCCCTCGGTGTGAATAGATGCATCTATGGTTCGACCCTCGGCAGTGCACAATTTATTTTCTATTGGAGCAGGCCGTCGACCTCGGCATGATTGCGCATGATATATATATATATATGCTGAAGATTAGACATGACATGCTCACTTGCTAAGTATTTGAAAGGTAAATGATGACTGAAACATGGTTAAGAACATGATTATTGCTTTTCCTTATAACCTGTTAAATATTGGTGACTTTCATGCTTCGCATAGCACATTGATATTATATTATCTTCACCCTAGTAGGTATCAAGTCGACCTCTAGTCTCTAGTTCTTCGAGATTAGACGGGATACTTACTGGGTACATATTATTTATATACTCATACTACACTTCTGTAAATTGTACAGGGTCTGAGGCTGATATATCTGGTTACCAGTCCGGTGCGCGCCTTTGAGTTTGTGGCAGAGACTTCCACGGTGAGCCGCTTCCTTCCTATGCTGCCCAGCAGCCGGATGGAGTCTTCTTTTACTTTTGCTGTCTTTCTTTATCTCAGACAGTTGGATAGAGATATTCTTTTGTATTTTCTACTAGATGCACGTACTTGTAACATCGGGACTTGGCACACACACCATGGTAGACATTTATTTTGGGTTGTATAATTATGTTATTTACGGTATTTTGCTATTCTGGCTTAATTCCAAATTAAGTATCTTTTTCACTCATTTCTGATTAAAAGAAACATAAGAATTTAGTAATGTTTCCGCGTTGGCTTGCCTGACAATAGTGTCAGGCGCTGTGAGCACGTAATTTTTTTCTCGCTTGAATTATTCCTATAGAATTCATAAAATTAGGATTTTCCTTTTATTATTTGAATTTTAGGAAATTAATTGTGTGTTTTTGTGCTTGTTCCACTAGTTAATTAACATTACAAGAAATGGAAGAAAATAACAAAAAATAGCCCCCTTTGCATTTTACTTTTAATTTTTGATTTTTTTTCATCAGTTTTCTTTTAAAAATTAGGAATTAGTTAATTCTTGAAATTAATTAGTTTAGTTGAAGAATTAAATCAGTTCTTTATTTTAACTTTTTATTAAACAAAAATTAAAAAAAAAAGAGGAAAAGAAGAAAAGAAAAGAAAACAAATGAAAAGGAATACAAGGAGAAAAAAGAAAAGGTCTGTCTTGGGCCAGTCTTCAAATACATCACCAGCCCAAGCCAACCCCAAGAAGACCCGGTCAACAAGCCCAAACCCCAGCCCAAATGCCCGGTCCGATCTTTTTAATATCTAAACGACCCCGTTTCATCGCCCTTGAATCATGACCGTTGGATCTCATCAATCCAACAGTCCAGAACTAACTAGGTTTAGGGATGTTGACCCCCCATACCCCAATCCATCATCTCTAACACCCTAATACACTCCGCCTAGCACCACCGTCCCTCCACCGTCCGCCGCTGGTCGGAAATCGCCTCCGCCGGCGGCAAGTCTCCAAATAATCCCAAAACTACACCATAGCTGCTCCTTCACCTCCTCTTTCCAAATCCGACCTCCATTTTTCTCAAATCCCCACCAATCTTTTCGAATAATTAAAACCCTAGGCGCCGCCTCCAAATCCCACCCAAATTTCACCTCGGACTCTCCTTACCATCTTCTTCCCGAATCCCAAATCAATTTTCTTCAAATCTAACCAGAGTTACTCAAATCCTAGATCTAGGGTTCCGGTTTGAGGGCTTTGGGGATTTTAGTGGTTGATTGATTCTTATATGATGTTATTTGCCTATTTTTGGCAAAGAATAGGCAAATAACATCATTTGGGAATTAAGTTCGAAGACAGTCGAGTTCGATTTTAAATTCGCGTAAGTTTTTCTTCATGTATTTTTCTTTTACTGTTTTTGCTTTATTTTTTAGCTTTTGTTTAGTTCTTATTGACCTTTCTTCTCCAGTATACGAGTTTTGGAATTTTAGTCTGCTCTTTGATTTTTCTTTAGTTTCTTTCCTCTGGTTTAGTTTGATTCATAGTTTGATTGTTGATTTTGGATTCATGAATCAGTGTTTTGTTTGATTGGAATCGGATTCCTGTTTAATTGATAATGGCCTATAGTTTGTTAATTTGCACTGATAGGGATTAATTTAGGATTAAGAATAGGTTTAGTTTAATTTTGTTAATTGAAGTGTTGTTTGATTGTTGCTGAACATTTCCAGGCCTGTATTAGTTAACCATGGTCATTGTTGACTAAGTTCAAAGGGTTAGGGTTAGTTTGGCATGGTTTAGTAATTCAGGGGTAAGGACGGGGGTAGTATAGGCATTTCTCAATAAAAGAATCCTACAGTAACTAAATTGGAATTCCCTAGAACCTTCTAGATTGGGTTTTAATTAGAATTTCAGGAAGTTAATAGTATAACTTGACCAACAAGCCAAAATTCTTGGGACTGAATAGTTAAAAACTGAAAATAAAAAAGAGGGAGTTAGAATGTAAAAGGAAAATCTGATTTTTCCCTAACTTTGCCTATAAAAAGGCATGCCCCCTTGCCTTGCAAGACAAGTTAAGAGATTTAGAGATCTGAAAAAATTCAAAAAAAAAAAGGTTTTAGGGAGTTACAGATTTGGAAATTCAAAATTGAAAATTTTAAGAAGCCTTTTGAGATCTGAAATTTGAAAAATCCAAAAAACAAAAATTAGAATTCCAAACACTATTCCATTGAAGTTTCTTAGGATAATCTTGAGTTCCAGCTTTTGAACCCAATTTCCAGCTTCCATAAGGTTGAAAAATGGTTTGAATTATCCTGATAATTCAGTAGTTGAGGTTCCAGAAGCTCCTAGGTTGATTTCTAAGTTTCAATTTGGTTTATTCAAGCTGATCTGAGTTTGTTTACTGGTATTTGTCCATCTGAAATCAATTCCTGGGCATTTTATATTATTTGTTGGGTTTTGAATTCAGCTCATTGTTGCTGATTAATGCCAGTTGCTACTGACTTCTCCTACTTCTTATTGTTACTCGAATTCCAGGTATTCTTCAGCTTCAAATGACTTATGAAATTTGAGCTCAATGTATGATCAAATTGGAAGAAGTGATGAAGTGCAAACTGCTTTTATTTTCTGTATTTTACCCTAGTTAAATGCATTTCACCCCCTGTATTCATTTGAACATTATATTATATGTATTAACAGGAATTTTTGGACTGCTTTTAACCGAACTGCTTGATTTAATAGAATTATATGGGTATCCTGTTGAATGATGTTAGATTTATTTAGTGTTAGTCTTATTATCATATTTGAAACTTAAGCTTAGAATATGATTTGGTTTAATCACGTTAGTTTTAGTCCTGTTAGAATATATTAACATAAGATTCGAATCTGAAAGTAGACTGGTTGTTTCAATTTGCTTAATGTGTTCTTATGAGTTGTTTAAGGGAGTATTGATCGACATTAAAGGTTGTTGGATTCCCAGATTTAGTGTTTTAGTTCATCAGAATGCAAACAAGTTGAAACGTGTATGAGATTTGAATTTCAAACAATTAAAGAGTTGTTAATTCCAGTTATGATTAAAATCAGTTTCTGTGCTCATTATCAGATTTAGTAAAACCAGATTTTTGGACTCATTATCAGATTGAGTAAAACAATTAAGGCCCATTGAGTAAAACCAGTATCAGATTTTGGGCTCATTATGAGCCCAATCAGTCACCCTTTTGTGTAAACGAAATTTAGCCCAGTTGTATAAAAGGCCCAGTTATCTAATAAACTATGAGACCATGAGGTCTCAATTCAAGGGTCCTAGTTCTATCTTACTTTCCATTTGGGCCTGCACAGAGGCCCACGATTGGGTAGCACTGATAAAATCTGACCGAATATGCCTCATACCTGGGATAGGTTTTGAGGCCCAATATGCTAAGGGTCCGAATTTTTTTTTAAAGTTATTCGTTCAATTCTATAATGCAAGCTTGGGCCTCCAAGATAAGTAGTGGATTTGGATTAAGAGTCTTCAATAATAGAGATTCTTTTGTTTGAATTTGAACTTGATCTTGAGGCCCGAATTTTCTCGAATACCTTAAATAATAATTAATTTGTAATGTTAATTAATTAGGCCTTTAGAGACAATCCTTAATAGAGAATAATAGTCCCTTTTAGGAAGGCCATAAAACGAGGTACGTCACGCCAAACAAAATTCATAAATTGCGTGGCCTTTTTTAATTACTTCATTAAAAATATTTAGAAATCAGGTAAGCCGTTTAGCAAATTTCCATGGCTTCCCGCAAAGATATCAACACGCTAGTTACTTTAGGCGCGCTTTTTTTTAAAATAAATCTACCTTCTTAAACTCGGGTGTGCATTTCATGTGACCCAAATCCAAATCTTAAAACGTTGAATAAAATGTGTTATGGATCCGGGTGCATTTCATGTGACGTGATCCAAAATTACATTTTAAACGACGTTCAAATGTTCCTTAAAAATTCAAATAAAAGCGGTAAATAATTTTAAAATTGCACTATAGGATGACATGTATTAAAATCAGACATTAAGCCATTTATAATAGTTTAAGCGACCGTGCTAGAACCACGGGATCCGGGGTGCCTAACACCTTCCCTGGATCAACAGAATTCCTTATTCAGAATTTCTGGTTCGCAGACTCCATTGAGGAAGTCGAAATTTCCTCGATTTGGGATTCAAGATAAACCGGTGACTTGGGGCACAAAAAGCCAAACCTACCCCAAGTGGTGACTCTGAATAAATAAATAGTCCCATTTCGAATAATATCACTTAAAATGGAAAAACTCCCTTATACATTATCCTTCGGGGTAGGTGTGAAAAAAGGAGGTGTGACAACTCTGGCGACTTTGCTGGGGATATGAACCCAGAATTTTGATTCAGGGTTCAAGAATCCGAGCTTAGAATGACTGTTATATTTGGCTTTATCTGATTTTCTTACATGTTCCATGCTATATGTGCTAAATGCTTTACCGCTTTGATATTTTTTAATTGTATATATAAACTTCTGCGAAACCTTTCCTCACTCTGAGTCTTCTACATCATGGAGAAAGGTGCACTTCGTGTGACTTCTCTTCTGTTTAGAGTCATATCCCATTTAGAACGAGGTTCGGATAAGTTGCTAAGCCGGAGGAGCTTCTGTATCCCTAGTACGCTGTCCCCCTTCGGCTCGAGTTGTCCGCTCGGGTAATCCAGGTCTAGAACAATACACCCAGGGCTTAAAACTAGTATAACAAAGCCTCATGCCGGATCCCTAGTAGTAACGTTTGTTTGCATCACGTGCATTCGACTTAGGGGACTCAACACATGGGTTGGGTCCGTCTAGGACAGGTGACCTGAAATGAAAAAACCATCCTGATACATCTTACGTGCTACTTGTGCATTTATTTGCTCGGCTTTGCATATTGACCGGCTTGTAAATAATGGGAGAAAGTTGAAGGAAAATAATAGTGTTAGGGTTAAGTGAGGGTAACCACTTGTTTTGAAAAACCAATATCCAAGTAGTACTGAAACTCTGTCGATTTTTTGAGAAAAAGAAAAAGAAAAAGATTTTTATTTTTAAAATAGTTGGTTTTGACAAATCTGCCCGAACTACGCCAGTTTGATTCTCACCAGATGTGAGATACGTAGGCAACCCTCATCGGGTCCAACTTCCCTTTTTGCAAAAATAGCCCAAAAATGTCAAAAATTTTACTTTTTGTCACAAATAAGTCGGGTGATGCCATTCTTGTTTAAAATAAGCCAAACGTCCCCAAAAGGGCGCCGGAAGGCTATTTTTGCAAGAACAGCCACCCCGAGTCATTTTTAAATGGTTAGCAGGCACAGCCTTAAAATATTCTTTCCCGGAGTGCTGAAAGGCCGTATCCGCAAAACCATGTCTTTGTTTTTCTTAAATAATCTTTTTTGAAAAATAGCCACTTTTTCTTTTGGGTTAAAATAAAGCCTTAAATCACTTTAAATAAATGTGCAGGATGAGTACAATTGACATTGAATCTTTCTCAGTCCTGAGTGAGATCCCTTTGAAGAAGATAAATGGTGGAAAAGATTCTGGGTGGCCTGGTCGGATTATTGAACATTAAGCCAAGGCCGGATATTATTGAAGCATTGATACCTTTTTGGGACCCAACTCGCAACGTGTTCCGGTTCTTAGACTTCGAGCTTACACCAACATTAGAGGAGGTTGTAGGATATGCAGGCCTTAACGGAAACCTCAGGGGTCGATATCCATTGGCACCGAGACTGGTAACCCTCCATCGATTTCTGGACTTATTGAGTATCAACCGGGATGTTCAGGATAAGAATCTATCAGAGGGGTATTGCACACTTCACTTATTGTATCACCGATATGGTAACCCGTGAGGTTTTGACGAGCCCAACACTGGTTTAACACACGCTGGAAACAAAGATAAGTAGGAGGCATGGCGGGGATTAGCTTTCATGGTAGCTTTCTTTGGAGTCGTGATCTGTCCCCGAAAAGATGGTCACATAGATATTGGCCTCATAGGAATGCTGGATGTGGCTATAAAGAAAACCAACAGCACGGTGGTTCCTCTGATTGTGGCCGAAATGTATCGAGCTTTGACCAAATGCCGAGAAGGGGGAAAATTCTTTCAGGGTTGTAATTTGTTGCTACAGCTATGGATACAAGAGCATCTCTGTCATCGGACCGGGTACATGAACTATGGTTTAACCGGGTTGAGCTGTGTTGACAAATTTAAAACCCGGGTTACAGGTATTAAATTCCCTAAGGGTACCGAGGCTTGGCTATCATGTTTGAGATCCTTCACCGCTGACAAAATTGAGTGGGCTTTTGGATGTCTTCCCGTTACTGAGGAAGTATACACATCAGCTAAAGTACCTTGTATTCTCTTTATGGGCATCCAGAGTATCCAACCCTATGCTCCCTACAGGGTCTTACGCCAATTGGGAACATTTCAAACCGTCCACGGTGATGAAGACCTGAGTAAACAAGTCATCGAACTAGGCCCAAAGGCTGCATTTCCAGAAGGAAAAATTCCGCCAAATATGGAATAAATATAGGTTTCTTGAGCCTAAGACCATAGTGCGGGATCGGGCTAAAGGCGAAGTGGACCCTAAATATTTGATTTGGTTTGGCAAAAGATTCCAAATTCTCGAGAGACCCGCGAAGAGGCCACATGTCCAACAATTTACTGACGGGGCCCAGGTGCAATGGGATTGGTTAGCCAAAGAGAATGAATACAGAGCCCAAATAGGAGCATTAGAAAAACAGGTTCGGGATCTTCAGTTTGAAAATAGCTTGCAAGTCGCAGCCGATGAAGGTGAGAAGAAGAAGCTGACCCAAGAAAATGAAGATCTTAAGGCTCAGATCCGACAAATGAAAATAGCTGTTAACAACCAAGAAAGAAGCCGGACCGATGAAAGGTTGATAAGCGGGTTGAAAAAGCAAGTGTTAGGTGCCAGGAAGATTTGGAGAAATCTGAAGGGAATATAGCAAAACTCCGGGCGCAGTGGGCAAAGAAGACAGAAGAACGAGCCCGATTTGTGCAACAAATGAAAAGAAATTATATGGGGACTATTGCTAATCTGAGAATAAAAGTGAATACCCTTAAGAACGAGGCCGCCAAGCAGGCCAAAGACTTCCAGGCTGAAAGGGAGCATTGCTATAGGCCAATGGACAAAATGGAGAAAGAAATTCAGCAGTTACAAGACTATCACCTCTATGACTCCCAGGTGCTAGAGGCCCGCAACTAGCAAATAAGTCGACTACTTCAGGAAAAGGGCAGGATTAGAGAAAGAATTAGAGATTATATCATCATGAAATGTCAAGCATGCGAGAGAATGGGTCATACTACCTTCTTTGCTACAGTGATGATTTTTGTTCGTCAAGTTATGTATGATCTGGAGTAACTACAAGAGGGTCTTGTGCATAGGCCCGCGGCGATGACGAATGACGCCCCGCGGGCCCCAGGATTTGAAGCTTTAATGTATTCTTAGTTATCGAGTCTGTATTTATTTTGAGTCTTTTTTGTAATTTCTCTTTTAAGAAAAATAAATAGTTTAGTATCTTTGTAATCAAAGTTTTATTAATGAAAAATTAAAAAATCCCAAAAATTATTTCCTTATTTTTGCATTTATTTGCAAGAACTACGCTTGGTCTAATTCATGCGGGGTCATGATACGTAGGCAATCTCCATAAGATTCGACCGTAACCCTAGGAAAAAAAGAGAAAAGAGAGGAAGGAAAATAAAAGAAAAACCAGAGAGAGGAAAAGAAACACAAAAAGAGAAAATAAGAAAATCGAGAGAAAAAAAAGAAAGAAACCATGGCAGAAAGCAAAGGAAAGAATGACAGAAAATGAAAACAGAGGGAAAAGAAAAATGAGAGGAAAACCAGAAAGAGAAAGAAAAATCAAGAAAAATAGAGAGTGGAAATCAAAAGAAAAGAAAATGGAAAGGAAAAGTCGGGATGACGCATGCAACCGTTGCAAACATGTAGACACCCATAGATGCATCACACCCCAATGTGCAATTACCTATATGTTACTTGTCTCAAACTAACCGTTTGTTATTGTCAATCTCCAGCTTAGGTTTATAGAAACGGTGGTTGGTTTTTGGTAAACTAGCATCGCATCAGTATTTTACCAGATCAAAAGGGAGTATAGAAATGTCGTCTAAAATGACTTTGCCACCAGTTCTCATCACCGAAGACAACCCCATCTCGGGGATCCCGGCCTCCGAGTCTGCCACAGCTGAAGAAAATCGGATATTACGTCTCCGAGTTATGGAGATGTGGGATGCATGGACTAACGGAAGGGAGCCTCCAAGTGCTATTCCCGGCTTTCCTGAATTGTTCCCCAGATCTGGGTAATTCCAATATCCCCATCAGTCATCCGAATACCCCATTGGGACAACCTACCACGTCTGCTCACTTTGTAGGAACACCTTCTGAGGCACGCCCCCAGGTGTTCACATCAGGAGTAGCTCCCAATATTTTTACCGCTCCACCATGCTTTGCCACAACACAGCCTTCGCTACCTAGGCCGGCTTTCTATCCCTCGGCCTTCACCTTCTAAAATCCTATTTTTCAAGCGGATCCTCCTCAATACCCCACATACACTTACTCTCAGCCACCCCCGTTCGAGTTCACACCCGGACAAGATAAAACTCATAAAGCTCCTGAACAGGATGAGATAGCGAAAAGGATGAGGAGCCTGGAACAAAACCTAAAAAAACATGCAAGGTTTAAGCGGGCAGAAGAGTGTCTCCTATACTAATCTATGCATGTTCCCTCATGTGCACCTACCGATGGGATTCAAAATGCCAAAGTTTGAGAAATATGATAGGCATGGCGATCCCATTGCTCACCTTAAAAAATACTGCAACCAATTGCGTGGGGCTGGCGGAAAAGAGGAGTTGTTAATTGCTTACTTTAGAGAAAACTTGGTAGGCATAGCCTCGGAATAGTATATGGACCAAGACATATCTCGATGGCACATTTGGGACGATCTTGCCAGAGATTTTGTTCGACAGTTTCAATACAACATAGACATTGTGCCAGAAAGGAACTCCTTGGCGAATCTGAAGAAGAAATCCTCACAAAGTTTTCGGGAATATGCGATTAAATGGCGCGAGCAAGCATCGAGGGTGAAACCTCCAATGGATAAAGTGGAAATGGTCACCGTATTTCTTCAGGCCCAGGAAGCTGATTACTTACAGAACATGATGACAGCTATGGGCAAACCTTTTGCAGAGGCAATTGAGATCGGTGAGATGGTGGAGAATGGTCTAAAAACGGGTAGAATCTTGAGCCAGTCAGCCATTAGAGCAACCTCCCAAGCCATTCAAGGCGGGCCTGGAGGATTGGCTAGGGGTAAGAAGAAAGAAGAAACGTCTATGGCAGCATCTGGTGCAAGAAGACATCGCGCCCCTAGACCCATGTTTTCTGAAAGAACTTCTCAACATTACTACCCTCATCATGACATGGGTTATGCTCCTCAACCTTATGCGGTCATGAATGCTCAACCCTTTGCCCGGCCGCAGCCATATGCCAATAGAAATCAAGCCCCATTCCTAAGAAATCAGCCTCCCCACCAAAACCACTATAATCCTCACCCTCCACAAAATAATTTTCCTCCACGGGAGCCACCCAGAAGACAAAATTTTACCCCAATCGGTGAATCTTACGCTAATCTATTCCCGAAACTTGTCCAAATGGGTCTACTGCAGCTAGTTCCCCAAACGAGGCATAACCCAGCATCGCTTGCCTTCAGAGCGGATGTCAGGTGTGCTTATCATTCAAGGGCAGAAGGCCATGATACAAATAACTGTTGGACTCTAAAACGAGCAGTGGAGAACTTAATAGAACAGGGAAAGATAGTGCTGAGGGATGAGGAGGTCCCAAATGTGACTAACAATCCATTGCCAACCCACAATAATGGGCCAGTGATCGGGATGATCTGTGAGGATAAAGATTTTGATCCAACATTAAAGGCCATCATTGCTATTACTGATGAAGAAAGAAAGCGAAAGGTTGCCCCGAAGCAAGATAAAGGGGAAAAGAAAATCAAAGACACCAAGACAGAACCAGAAAAGAAAGCTGAAACAAGCATACAGGCAATACCTCCCAAAAATGGAATTCTCTATGTCCCACTAGGTCGCCAAGGAAAGCAGCTGATTGTGAGCCCTCCAAAGAAATTGGAATTGAAAAAGGGAACACAAGTGTACGTACCCAAGCAAGCCTATGTGGTGCGGGGGACAATTAAACCACCTCGGCTGATAAGCCAGCGGTTATTGGATGCGTACCACAGAAGCCTATGACGAACCCTACTACAGTGCCATGGAATTATCATCAGACGGTGGTTATGTATAAATGAAAAGAGATCTTGAGAGAGCTTCCAGAAAATCCCCCTGTCTAAAAATACTCAAACATAGAAGAGGTAAACAATTCCACCAGAAGGCGTTTCCCGCATAAGAAACCTGTGAGTGCTGAGGAAGCAGAAGCTTTCTTTCAGAAGATGAAAATGGCCGACTATAAGGTGGTCGATCAATTGCGAAAGTGTCCCGAACAAGTGTCCTTGCTATCATTGCTGATGAAATCCCCTGAGCATCAAAAGGTTTTAATGAAAACTCTGAATGAGGCATACGTGCCAGCTGAAACCTCGGTGGAACAACTAGAAAGGATGGCAGAAAGGTTCTTTGCTGTCAATCAGATTTCATTCAGCAAAAATGACCTGCCTCCAGAAGGAGCTGCTCATAACAAAGCCTTGTACTTAACCGTCAAATGTGAAGGATATTATGTAAAGCCAGTTATGGTAGACGGAGGTTCAGGGATAGACATTTTCCCACTCTTCACACTACAACGTATGGAAATCGGGACTGGAAGGATTCGTCCCAACAATGTATGTGTGGGAGCCTTTGACGGCATCAAAAGAGATACTATTGGAGAAATTGACCTAATCTTGACTATTGGACCGGTGGACTTCGAGGTAACTTTCCAAGTGCTGGACATGGTTACGTCCTATAATTTTCTTCTGGGGAGGCCTTGGATCCATGTCGCAGGAGGTGTACCTTCTACCCTTCACCAAATGGTGAAATTTGAATATGAAGATCAGGAAATGGTGGTTCATGGAGAAGATGAACAGTCAATCTATCGAGACCCATATGTTCCATGCCTAGAAGCGAGGGAGGGTAGTGAGCACATAGTCTACCAAGCATTCAAAGTTATGGTGGCGGATCAGCATGAAGAAGGAAATCCTTGCCCTCAACCCTTCCTATCCAATGCCTCGATTATGGTGGCTAAGGAAATGATCCGACATAGTTTCAAGCCAGGAAAGGGACTTGGAAAGTCACTGTAAGGAATATCTGAGCTGGTGACTCTGCCTACAACCAAAAAGTTCTTCGGGATAGGTTTCCACCCTACTCCAGATGATGTAAAGTAGGCAGATGAGAGAAAGAAGGAGGGATGGGTCTTGCCACAGCCACTGCCACATTTATATGAAACCTTTGTCAATCCAAAGTACAGTGAAGAGGAAGATGATGAGGTTTTCACGGCTGAAGAAATTGAGGAAATATGTGGGGCAATGAGAAAAGTACTTTACGAAACCCACATGGTTAAGCCGGGAGAGGGCACTAGCACCGTTGAGGTGTTATACATGGGACCAAGCGCCAAGCTTCAAAATTGGAAGGCTACGCCATTTCCGATCAGGCGGGAGTCCCGGTAGACCTGTCCTGCTACTTTTTCTGCATCCCGAGTTTTTCCAGGGTGTAACTCGGATGTTTCTTTTAGTTTCTTGTCTTTAAATTTTCCAATGTAAACCATGTTATCTTCCCTATTCCAAGAAATAAAATCAATATTTCATCGTTCATTCTCTTTATTCTTTCTGATTTTCTTTATTTTCCTCTTTTATTTCTTCTTTTCAATTATAATAATGCAGCTTTAAATAACATGACATGCTTGCGGACTTTATGCCCAGATCCAAACACGCTGTCTAATTGTGAAATAATGAACCAAGAACTAGAATATGATGAAGAAGAGGCTTTTAGGGAAATAAATCGAGAATTGGAACAATTTGAGAATAAACCTAAGCCAAATTTGAATGATACTGAGCCAGTTAACTTGGGAACTTCTAAGGAAATCCGGAAAACCCAATAAGCATTCATACAGATGAGAAAACTCGAGATGCAATAATCCAACTCCTGTTTGAGTTTAAAGGTGTGTTTGTGTGGTCGTATGACGACATGCCAGGGCTGAGTGTTGATCTAGTGGTTCATAGACTACCAACTTACCCCGATTGCCCTCCGGTCCAGCAAAAGCAAAGAAAGTTTAAAACTGACATCAGTGACAAGATCAAAGAAGAAATCACGAAACAGTTGAAAGCAGGGGTAATACGAGCGGTTCGGTACACTACATGGTTGGCTAATGTAGTCCCAGTTCCAAAGAAAGATGGGAAGACCCGAGTGTGTGTAGATTATAGAGATTTGAATAGGGCAAGTCCCAAAGACAATTTCCCTTTACCCAATATCCACATCGTTGTTGATAACTGTGCCAAGCATGAGATACAGTCCTTCGTGGATTGCTACGCAGGATATCACCAGGTGTTGATGGATGAAGAAGACGTAGAGAAAACAACCTTCACTACACCCTGGGGTACATATTACTACAGAGTCATGCCATTTGGTCTGAAGAATGTTGGAGCAACCTATATGAGGGCCATGACTACCATCTTCAATGATATAATGCACCAAGAGATAGAGGTGTATGTGGACGACGTAATCATCAAGTCCCGAACTCAGGATGATCACGTTCGAGATTTGAGAAAATTCTTCGAGCAATTGTGAAAGTATGATCTGAAGCTGAACCCGGCTAAATGTGCATTCAGAGTCCCGTCGGGCAAACTTCTGGGCTTCATAGTCAGCAGGAGAGGTATCGAGCTAGATCCAACAAAGATAAAGTCTATCCGGGATTTGTCTCCTCTGAGAACTAAGAAGGATGTGATGAGATTTTTGGGCAGATTAAACTATATCAGCCGGTTCATTGCTCAACTGACATCCACATGTGAGCCCATATTCAAGTTACTAAAGAAAGATGCAGCAGTCAAATGGACAGATGAATGTCAAGAAGCTTTCGATAAGATCAAAGAATATCTATCAAATCCACCAGTCTTGGTCCCCCCAAAGCCTGGGAGACCTCTTTTCTTGTATCTGACGGTATTGAAAAATTCTTTTGGCTGTGTCCTCGGGCAACATGATGTAACTGGTAGGAAAGAACATGCAATCTACTACTTCAGTAAGAAGTTCACCAGTTATGAAGCTAAATATACTCTGTTGGAGAGAACTTGTTGTGCTTTGACCTGGGTTGCTTAGAAGCTGAGACATTATCTTCAAGCTCACGCCACCTACCTCATAACTAGGTTGGATACGTTGAAATACATATTCCAAAAGCCGATGCCCATAGGGAGATTAGCAAAATGGCAGATTCTACTCACTGAATTCGACATAGTCTATGTCACTCGCACGGCAATGAAAGCCCGGGCATTCACAGATCATTTGGCTGAAAACCCGGTTGATGAGGAATACCAACTGTTGAGCACTTACTTCCCAGATGAAGAGGTAAATTCAATAGAAGCAATCTCTGAAGACACTCATGCTTGGAAAATTTTCTCTGATGGAGCGATAAACGCTAGAGGTGTGGGAATTGGAGCAATCTTGATCTCACCCACTGGTCAGCACTACCCGACTACAACCAGGCTTCAATTCTTCTGCACGAACAATACTACTGAGTATAAAGCCTGCATCATAGGCATGAATATGGCGATCGACCAAGACGTCGAAGAGTTATTGATTTTGGGGGATTCCGACTAGATTATCTAGCAAACCTAGGGAGAGTGGGAGACCCGAGATGTTAAGCTTATTCCCTATCGGCAACATGTGGATGATCTCAGCAAGCAGTTTAAGTTGATAGAATTCAGGTACATCCCTCGGTGTCACAATGAATTAGCTGATGCACTCGCCACTTTGGCCTCGATGCTGCCTTATCCAGGCAATGCTCATATAGATCCCCTGGAGATCTAAATAAAGTAAAGGCATGGTTATTGTAACACGGTTGAGGCAGAACCAATCACCCAGCCATGGTATCATGACATCAAAAGGTTTCTGAAAACATAAGAATACCCCGAGCAAGCTACGGGAAATCAAAAGAGAACTATTAGACGTCATGCAAGTGGTTTCTTCTTAAGTGATGATGTCTTGTACAAAAGGACCCCGGACCTCAACCTGTTGAGATGTGTTGACGCTGAGGAAGCTGGAAGAATTATTCATGAAGTGCACGCAGGAATGTGCGGACCTCACATGAATGGGTATGTTTTGGCAAAGAAAATTCTTCGAGCAGGGTATTGCTGGATAACCATGGAAAAGGATTGCTTCAGCTTTGTTTGGAAATGCCATCAGTGTCAGGTGCACAGTGATTTGATTCATGCACCTCCAACAGAACTGCATCCCATGTTAGCACCTTGGCCATTCGTTGCCTGGGGCATGGACGTCATTGGGCCAATCAAGACAAAGGCCTCAAATGGACATAGATTCATATTGGTTTCCATTAACTACTTCACGAAATGAGTTGAAGCCATCACTCTTAAATCAGTCACCAAGAAAGCTGTGGTAGACTTAGTTCACTCTAATCTTATTTGCCGTTTTGGCATTCCTGAAACTATCATCATAGACAATGCCGCAAACTAAATAGTTGTTTGATGGAAGAGGTATGCGAACAATTCAAAATAATGCATAGAAACTCTAGTCCCTATCGGCCCGTTTGATGGAAGAGGTATGTGAACAATTCAAAATAATACATATAAACTCTACTACCTATCGGCCCAAAGCCAATGGTGTTGTTGAAGCAGCTAACATGAACATCAAGAAGATTTTGAGAAAGATGATTTAGAGCTCCAGACAATGGCATAAAAGCTGCCTTTTGCATTACTGGGATATCGTACCACAGTGCGTACTTCGGTAGGAGCAACCCCATACCTGTTGGTTTATGGAACTAAGGCTGTCATACCCGCAGAGGTAGAAATCCCTTCGCTCAGGATAATCGTTGAAGCAGAAATTGAGGATAGTGAATGGGTCAAGACTTGGATGGAACAATTGTCTTTAATTGATGAAAAACGGATGGCCGTGTTTTGTCATGGACAATTGTATCAACAAAGACTGGCCCGCGCTTATAACAAGAAAGTGCATCCCAGGAACTTTGAAGTAGGACAACTCGTGCTAAGACGCATTCTTCCTCATCACCAGGAAACGAAAGGAAAATTTGCTCCTAATTGGAAGGGTCCATACATTAACAGAAAGATATTGCCGAAAGGAGCATTGTATCTGGGTAACATCGAAGGAAATGATCCCGAAGGAGCAGTCAATGCGGACGTAGTAAATAGGTACTATGTCTAGGCTTTCTGCGGTGATAACTTTGTGCAGTTGAGATGACGAAGGCTTTCATTCTCACTATCCAAACACTATCAACCCATTGCAAACCCATTTGAGCCAGTTACTCTTCCTTGATTACCCTCTTTGGAACCCGGAAGTACTATTGAAAAAACAGAAAAAAGAGAAAAAGAAAGAAGAGAAAAAAATGAAAAAAATAAAAAATGATTAAAAGAAAGGAAGAAAAGAAAAACAACAAAAACAACAACAACTAAACAAAACAAATGTTTTCCTGAACTACGTTCGACTTGATTCCGAAAGGATACGTAGGCAGCCTCTCTCTGGGGTTCAGTCACACCAAAACAAAGATCCCAATTCCCCCAAAAAGTGAAGCTGGGGCAGATGATATAATGGCTCGGCCATAAGCCCACCAAAATGGTTCCAAAGTTATAATTCCATCCGAGATTCTTTTCACCCAAACACCTTGTTCAAGTCCTTCCGATCAATTGGCAAAGGAGTGGGAAGTGAAAAACATCATTGTTGGAGTCTGATGCAATTCAAATTGAGAGAAATAAAATGAGAGAGTCTTATCGGTGAAAATCTACGGGCACCATAAGGCGACGGTGAGAAGAGAAATTGAAATGATAGAGTCCGTTCAGTGAAAACTCATAAAGAGCACTATCGGGCGACGGTGAGAAGAGAAATGAGAGAGGTCGATTGGCGAAAATCCGCAAAGGTCTCCGTCGACCGAAAATAAGACATCTCCCACCACTAAAAGAGTCCTGGCAAAGTTCCCTGGTTTTAAAATATGGATTAATAAGTTTACGAGAAGATTGGGAAAGTTTGTGCGGGTCGGGCAACCAGTCCAAGAAGCATGTCATGTCCATTTGAAGCCGGCATGCACCCCTAGATAAGTCCTTATTTTCCCCCGAAAGGGACGCTTCTCTTCAAATTCATCTTCTTGCCTTTTGTTTAATTTTCCTTTGAATCCCTTTCGGTCTAACTCTATTTCCGAAACTAGTGCAAAGAAAAGGTAGCAGGACTGGTTTTATAGGGTTCTGCCTATTAAAGGCCAAGGAAACATACCCAGCCTCAGCGGGTGCATCAATCCAATCCGGACTGGCCATGATTATTGATGCTTCCAAAGCAAGATATAGAAGAGGAAAAAGAGCTGAGGACAAAAGTTCTAAGAGTAAAGTAAAGTGAAAAGGCAGAACCCACACGGGTAAGTCATCATGAAATCCTGAAAGTTGAGTCCTGCGGTTTGAAAGAGAGAATATCTTAAGAACCAGCAAAGCAGCAGAGGGTCTCGACAAAATCTAGGCCGGGATCAAGCAATCAAGGCCACAAAACCAACCACCATTTCAAACTAACAATTGTTCTTTGTTTGAAAATTGAAACAGGTGCAATCCAGGCAATCGCGCAAGAGCAGTCATAGCCGAAAGAAAAGAAACGCGAAAATGCTAAAACTGCTTTACAGCAAATAATCCATACAAAAGGGAAGTTTCCTCCAAGTTCTTTCCTTCATCTTATCAGTAAAAAAAGGAAGAGATAACAAGAGAAGAAAATCCCAAAAGAGGTCAGGTCAGAATTCCCAATATCAACCTGGTCCCCTTTATCCAACATTAGGGCTCCAATCCCTGAGTTGAGCGTTTTTCCCTCTAGCCAACATTAGGGCTCCAATCCCTGAGTTGAGCATTTTTCCTTTAGCCAACATTAGGGATCCAATCCCTGAGTTGAGCATTTTCTTTTTAGACAACATTAGGGCTCCAACCCCTGAGTTGAGCGTTTTTCCTTTAGCCAACATTAGGGCTCGTTGAGCGTTTTTCCTTTAGCCAATATTAGGGCTCGTTGAGCGTTTTTCCTTTAGCCAACATTAGGGCTCCAACCCCTGAGTTGAGCATTTTTCCTTTAGCCAACATTAGGGCTCCAACCCTGAGTTGAGTGTTTAGCCGACATTAGGGCTCCAATCCCTGAGTCGAGTTCTTTACCTTTAGCCAATATTAGGGCTCCAACCCATGAGTTGAGCGTTTAGCCGACATTAGGGCTCCAATCCCTGAGTCGAGCTCTGTACCTTTAGCCAACATTAGGGCTCCAACCCCTGAGTTGAGCGTTTAGCCGACATTAGGGCTCCAATCCCTGAGTCGAGCTCTTTACCTATAGCCAACATTAGGGCTCCAATCCCTAAGTTAAGTATTTTTCTTTTAGCCAAAATTAGGGCTCCAATACCTGAGTTGAGCAATTTTTTTCTTTAGCCAACATTAGGGCTCCAATCCCTGAGTTGAGATTTTTCCCTTTAGCCAACATTAGGGCTCCAATCCCTGAGTTGAGCATTTTTCCCTTTAGCCAACATTAGGGCTCCAATCCCTGAGTTGAGCATTTTTCCCTTTAGCCAACATTAGGGCTCCAATCCCTGAGTTGAACGTTTTCCCTTTAGCTAACATTAAGGCTCCAATCCCTGAGTTGAGCGTTTTTCCTTTAGCCAACATTAGGATTCCAACCCCTGAGTTGAGCGTTTTTCCTTTAGCCAACATTAGGGCTCCAATACCTGAGTTGAGCGTTTTTACCTTTTGCCAACATTAGGGCTCCAGTCCCTAAATTGAGCATTTTTACCTTTTGCCAACATTAGGGCTCCAATCCCTGAGTTGCGCCTTTTAGATATAGGGCCTCCATTCCTTAGTCGTTAAACAATAAAAAATAAAAAGAAAAGAGAATGAGTTCAGGTTTTGTCACAAATAACTCACGAAATTTTTTCTAGTGAAAACTGGGGCAGAAAAATTTCGTTCGTTCGTTTGTTTTGGTGTCTGAGCAGGTTCGACCTCGAGGCACAGGGGTTCGAGACAACTGACGGACTGAGTCTCAATCCAGAATAAAGAAAAGAACAAAAAGAACAAAAGAAGTAAGTTCAAAATGTTGAAGTAAATAGAGATGCGGATTGCTCCAAAACTCAATCGAAGTCACAAACTCCGCCGATCATGTTTTGACCCAATGCTGGAGAAAGAAGCAACACCTACAACTCGCGAGCATCAAGATTCAGATCGGAGTCCACAGCAAAATCAGCTAAGACTCAAGATCAAGCTTCAAGAAAATTATATATAGGAATCTTGTAACTCATAGTTGATAGGCATAGCTAGCTTAGCTTTGATTTTCCTTTTGGTGTGATAAGGAGGTCATCAAGTAGTAGGAGCAGCAACAGCAGTGAAATCACAGCTCCTGGTAGTCCCAGCTACCAAAGCATCCAGAATTACACTGACCTGATTCCTTTATAGCCAAGGATATGTAGGCAACCTTTGAAGCAAGGATCGGTCCGATGGTTTTCAAAAATGCTTCCCATGGAGTTCCAAGCAGGCAAAAATCTCTCATGATTGCTCATTTATCTTTTCCCGAAAACCCTTCGTGTCTCCGAGCAAAGAGGGGCAGCTGTGAGCACGTGATTTTTGCCTCGTTTGAATTATTCCTATAGAATTAATAAATTTAGGATTTTCCTTTTTTTTTCAAAAGCATAATAGTAATAATAGCAATAATCCAAACATTCAAAACAACCAGTAAAGTTGTATCAAAAACCTTCCTCGAATGACCTTATAGATTATCAAAAGCCGCTAAATCCATCTGAAGACTGAAGAGAAATGAGAAATAATCGATATCAACGGTAAGACTTCTGGAACCTAGCACGAGCACCACGACCCACAAACTTTTTGGGCTCACAACGCCTAGGATCAGCAACAAGCAAAGTCCTATCATAGCGAACAAGAATGTCCTTAATCTCCTTCTTCGATTGCTCGTCCACGTACTTCTGGTAGAAAGCAACAAGTGCCTTAGCAATGGACTGACGGATAGAGTAGATTTGAGATGTGTGACTTCCACCCTTCACGCGGATACGTCCACTCCGGCGAATCGGTGGTGGCCTAAAAGGAGAATTGGTTCGAAGGCTTTATAGCGGAGGATTTTAGGTTGAACCAACTCGATGGGGACACCGTTGATTTTGATGATACCTCGCCCACGCTTGCAGTGGTTCACTGCCACTACTGTCTTCTTATTCCCGAAACATTGGACTGATTCCATAGGAGATGCGACTGCGGCTGCCATGATTCTTCTTCTTTGATCCTTTTTGGAGAAACCCTAACCCTAGAGCTACAATGGCATTGAGACGGGGACGGAGAGAGTGAATCATGGAACTTAAGGGGGATAGGATTTTCCTTTTATTATTTGAATTTAAGGCAATTAATTGTGTAATTTTGTATTTGTTCCACTAGTTAATTAACATTACAAGAAATGGAAGAAAATAACAAAAAAATAGTCCTCTTTGCATTTTAATTTTAATTTTAATTTTTGATTTTTTTCATTAGTTTTCTTTTAAAAATTAGGAATTAGTTAATTCTTAAAATTAATTAGTTTAGTTGTAGAATTAAATCTGGTCTTTATTTTTAATTTTTTATTAAACAAAAATTTAAAAAAAAAGAGAGGAAAAGAAGAAAAGAAAAGAAAACAAATGAAAAGGAATAAAAGGAAAAAAAAAGAAAAGGTCTGTCTTGGGCCAGTCTTCAAATACATCACCAGCCCAAGCCAACCCCAAGAAGACCCAGTCAACAAGCCCAAACCCTGGCCCAAATGCCCGGTCCGGTCTTCTTAATATCTGAACGACCCCGTTTCATTGTCCTTGAATCATGACCGTTGGATCTCATCAATCCAACGATCCCGAACTAACTAGGTTTAGGATATAAAAGTGTCTCAATGACCCCCCATACCCCAATCCATCGTCTCTAACACCCTAATACATGCCGCCTAGCACCACCGTCCCTCCGCCGTCCACCGCCGGCCAGAAATTGCCTCCGCTGGCAGCAAGTCTCCAATAATCCGAAAATTACACCATAGCTGCTCCTTCACCTCCTCTTTCCAAATCCGACCTCCATTTTTCTCAAATCCCCACCAATCCCTTCGAATAATGAAAACCCTAGGCGCCACCTCCAAATCCCACCCAAATTACACCCCGGACTCTCCTTACCCTCTTCTTCCCGAATCCCAAATCAATTTTCTTCAAATCTAACTAGAGTTGCTTGAATCCTAGATCTAGATTTTCGGTTTGAGGTCTTTGGGGATTTCAGTGGTTGATTGATCCTTATATGATGTTATTTACCTATTTTTGGCAAAGAATAGGGAAATAACATCATTTGGGGATTAAGTTCGAAGACAGTCAAGTTCGATTTTAAATTCGCGTAAGTTTTTCTTCTTATATTTTTCTTTTACTGTTTTTGCTTTATTTTTTAGCTTTTGTTTAGTTCTTATTGACCTTTCTTCTCCAGTATATGAGTTATGGAATTTTAGTCTGCTCCTTGATTTTTCTTTTAGTTTCTTTCCTCTGGTTTAGTTTGATTGTTGATTTTGGATTCATGATTTAATGTTTTGTTTGATTGGACTCGGATTCCTGTTTAATTGATAATGGCCTATAGTTTGTTAATTTGCACTGACAGGGATTAATTTAGAATTAAGAATAGGTTTAGTTTAATTTTGTAAATTGAAGTGTTGTTTGATTGTTGCTGAACATTTCCAGGCATGTATTAGTTAACCATGGTCATTGTTGACCAAGTTTAAAGGGTTAGGGTTAGTTTGGCATGGTTTAGTAATTTAGGGGTAAGGACGGGGGTAGTATAGGCATTTCTCAGTAAAAGAATCATGCAGTAACTAAATTGGAACCCCCTAGAACCTTCTAGATTGGGTTTTAATTAGAATTTCAGGAAGTTAGTAGTATAACTTGACCAACAAGCCAAAATTTTAGGGACTAAATAGTGAAAAATTGAAAATAAAAGAGGGACTAAGAATGTAAAAGGAAAATCTGATTTTTGCCCTAACTTTGCCTATAAAAAGACATGCCCCCTTGCCTTGCAAGACAAGTTTAGAGGTTTAGAGATCTGAAAAAATTCAAATAAAAAGGTTTTAGGGAGTTATAGATTTGGAAATTCAAAATTGAAAAGTTTAAGAAGCCTTTTGAGATTTGAAATTTGAAAAATCCAAAAAAAAATTAGAATTCCAAACACTATTCCATTGAAGTTTCTTAGGATAATCTTGAGTTCCAGCTTTTGAACCCAATTTCCAGCTTCCATAAGGTTGAAAAATGGTTTGAATTATCCTGATAATTCAGTAGTTGAGGTTCCAGAAGCTCCTAGGTTGATTTCTAAGTTTCAATTTGGTTTATTCAAGCTGATCTGAGTTTGTTTGCTGGTATTTGTCCATCTGAAATCAATTCCTGGGCATTTGATATTATTTGCTGGGTTTTGAATTGAGCTCATTGTTGCTGATTACTGCCAGTTGCTGCTGACTTCTCCTTCTTCTTATTGTTACTCGAATTCCAAGTATTCTAAGCTCAATGTATGATCAAATTGGAAGAAGTAATGAAGTGCAAGCTGCTTTTATTTTCAGTATTTTACCCTAGTTAAATGCATTTCACCCCCTGTATTCATTTGAACATTATATTATGTGTATTAATAGGACTGTTTGGACTGCTTTTAACCGAGCTGCTTGATTTTATAGAATTATATGGGTATCTTGTTGAATAATGTTTGATTTAATTAGTGTTAGTCTTATTATCATATCTGGAACTTAAGCTTAGAATATGATTTGGTTTAATCATGTTAGTTTTAGTCCTGTTAGAATATATTAACATAATATTCGAATCTGAAAGTAGACTGGTTGTTTCAATTTGCTTAACGCGTTATTTGTTAGAAATCAGAAACAAAAAGTAGTAGCTACTTCTAATGTCTAGCCATGATTGAGTTGTTTAAGGGAGTATTGATCGACATTAAAGGTTGTTGGATTCCCAGATATAGTGTATTAGTTCATCAGAATGCAAACAAGTTGAAACGTGTATGAGATTTGAATTTCAAACAATTAAAGAGTTGTCAATTCTAGTTATGATTAAAATCAGTTTCTATGCTCATTATCAGATTTAGTAAAACCAGATTTTTGGACTCATTATCAGATTGAGTAAAACAATTAAGGCCCATTGAGTAAAACCAGTATAAGATTTTGGGCTCATTATGAGCCCAAGCAGTCCACCCTTTTGTGTAAACGAAATTTAGCCCAGCTGTATAAAAGGGATCATCTAATGAACTATGAGACCATGAGGTCTCAATTCAAGGGTCCTAGTTCTATCTTAATTTCCATTTAGGCCTGCACAGAGGCCCACGATTGGGTAGCACTTATAAAATCTGACCGAATATGCCTCATACCTGGGCTAGGTTTTGAGGCCCAATATGCTAAGGGTCCGAATTTTTTTTTTAAAGTTATTGGTTCAATTCTATAATGCAAGCTTGGGCCTCCCAAGATAAGTAGCGGATTTGAATTAAGAGAGTCTTCAATAATGGAGATTCTTTTGTTTGAATTTGGACTTGATCTTGAGGCCTGAATTTTCTCGAATACCTTAAATAATAATTAATTCATAATGTTAATTAATTAGGCCTTTAGAGACAATCCTTAATAGAGTATAATAGTCCCTTTTAGGAAGGCCTTTAATATAAAACGAGGTGTGTCACGCTAAACAAAATTCATAAATTGTGTGGCCCTTTTTAATTACTTCATTAAAAATATTTAGAAATCGGGTAAGCCATTTAGCAAATTTCCATGGCTTCCCGCAAAGATATCAACACGCTAGTTACTTTAGGCGCTTTTTTTTTTTTAATAAATCTACCTTCTTAAATTCGGGTGTGCATTTCATATGACCCAAATCCAAATCCTAAAACGTTGAATAAAATGTGTTACGGATCCGGGTGCATTTCATGTGACATGATCCAAAAATACGTTTTAAACGACGTTCAAATCTTCCTTAAAAATTAAAATAAAAGCGGTAAATAATTTTAAAATTGCACTATAGGATGACATGTATTAAAATCAGACATTAAGCCATTTATAATAGTTTAAGCGACCGTACTAGAACCACGAGATCTGGGGGTGCCTAACACCTTCCCCCGGATCAACAGAATTCCTTATTCAGAATTTCTGGTTCGCAGACTCCATTCGGGAAGTCAAAATTTCCTCGATTTAGGATTCAAGATAAACCGGTGAGTTGTGACACAAAAAGCCAAACCTATCCCAAGTGGCGACTCTGAATAAATAAATAATCCCATTTCGAATAATGTCACTTAAAATGAAAAAACTCCCTTATACATCCTTCGGGTTAGGTGTGTAAAAAGGAGGTGTGACAGGTGCCCTCATGACCTATTGTGGAAATGGACCATGACAGACAACCTTCTCACAAGCGGATTCAAATATTTTTGATGAAGATGACGTGTTGGATATCCCATAAGCGTCATGGAAGTTCTTTTAAATAGTTTATCTTGAATTTTGACTTTTAATGAATGAAATATAGTCTTGCCTTTTACTTTTTTAGTGCTTATTGTGATATATTGGAATAGTATAAAAAGAGTTTTTTAATTTTTGCAGAAACTGAATAATTGTACCAAGATGAAGTTTCTATATAGAATCTTACCTACGAACCATATATCTAAACAGCTATTTTTTTTTTTTTGGATAATAATATGTCCGGACAACTGATATTCAAGATTTGCAGATTTGTCTGGTCTTTTAGAACAACCAAGTACGTATCTCTATATCTATTTTAGGGGTGTACATAGGCTGGGTTAGTTCGAATTTTTCAATTACCAAACCAAACCAATAGTGTCGGATTTTTAAATCTAAAAACCAAACCAAACCAATAAAATCGGGTTTTTCAATCTCGGATTTTCTCGGGTTTTCGAATTTTTTCGGGTTTTCGGATTTTTTTCGATAAGTCTTCATAGCACAAGTATATAATTTGTGCTCCACATACTTCTCTAATCCTACAAGGATACAACTATATAATGTATTTTTTCAAGAAAATAATACAATAATATGAGATGCATCATAACATTGTACTAAAATATTCAATAATAAAAATATTACAATCCATAAAGAAAATATTACTAAGTAATAAGCCATAATAAATATTAACATAATCTAAAAGTACTACATAAATTATGCTTAAATAAATACAACTATAAGTATATTAGTTACACAACTAAGAACTAAAGAAAAAGATAAACTAAGTTATGCATTTTCAATATAAACAATTTAAAACTAAAAAATAGATATCCACACTATTGTCATTTCTAGTGTTGAATTGAATTTTCTTAGTGAGCATTAGTATTGATGTGAAGTTTATTTGAATTACGACCTTTATGAACTATAAAATTTATTGGACTATTCAAGAATGTTAATTCCAAATTTGAAACAATATGTTTAATGATAAAACTGTGAAAAAGTTTAAGAAATATTTATGAATTGTATTAAAAATAAATATTTATATGTATAAAATATTTGTAAAAATTGAACAAAGGTAATATCGGGTTGGTTTGGTTTCGGTTTGACTTTTTTTAGTTAAAACCAGACCAAACCAAACCAATTATGGTCGGGTTATTTTTTCCAATACCAAACCAAGTCAAACCAACCCATGATCGGATTTTTTTTTTCGGTTTGACTTGGATTACCGGTTTGGTGCGGTTTATCGGTTTTCTTTGTACACCCCTAATCTATACGGTGAACCACAGATTGAAGGTAAAACATACAAAGGCGGATCCAAGATTTAAATCTTATGGGTTCAATTTTAAAGCTTTAACATTGAACCCATTATATTTTTAAATTGACAGAATACATAGACAGACACTTAAACTCTCAAAGAAAGTTCATTTGAACACCTCAACTAAGACATTTTTCACCAAAATACTTTTACTATATTTTTACTGCACCAGTTTAACATATCCGACCAGTTTAACACGTCCGACCTTTAGGGAAAATGTTGTTGATGATTACATCCACCTTTATGTTGATAAAATAACCCTATTGATAAAATAACCCTATTGTCTTAGTTGTCTTAGTACAACATAAAGGTCGGACGTGTTAAACTGATTCAGTAAAAGTATAGTAAAAGTGTTTCGGTGAAAAATGTCTTAGTTGAGGTGTTCAAGTAAACTTTCTTTGATAGTTTAAGTGTCTGTCTATGTATTCTGCCTTTTAAATTTATGGGTTCATATTTACTACTTTTGCAATTTTAATGAATTTTTACATATAAATTTTTACTTCGCATCGAAAGTTATGGGTTCAGTTGAACCCATAGGTTATACGCTGCATTTGCCACTGATAACATGTGTCTAGGTATAACTCCAAGAGCATTTCTATGGGTCAAGGTTGGCATCATCATGGATCCATTTGGGCTGATGATTGAGATGGGTTAACTTGGAATAGTGTAAATCAGTCCATCTTCAAAACTGTTATAGCCCAAACCCATAAAAACGTGTGCGAATTGGGCGGATCAAATAGGTTTGGATTAGCTTTGACACCCCTACATATAGCTGACCCAACTATTTTGGAACTGATATTTAGCTGTTGTATTGAAAAAGGTGTTCTAATAGCGGTTATTTTAAAAATAATTCTATTTTTCCCAAAATTTATTTTTAAAGGTTGAAGGTTCATCCAACCAAACATCACGTACGTCCAATCGCCTACCTAGGATTGTAAATAGAGCAGGGCTGGGGCTATTATTACGAGGGTAGAGCAACGGAGTCCGGAACCAAAATATTATTATTTTGGACTCAAAAGACACAAATAAGTGTAAAAAAAAATCATTATATATACAACGCCAGAAAACCTGGCGTTTTATAATAACGGTAACTAAATCGTTAATATACAACACCAGGTTTTCTGGCGTTATATAAAAAAAAATCTGACACACCTGATATAACGCCATAAAAAGTGACGTTATATCTTTTTTTTCCGGCCCCACGTGCTTTCCAAAGTATTTTAGGTTACTACTAATATTCACTTTTATCCTTATAAATAAAGACACAATGTCTCTGTATCTTTGCTAGGGTTACAGAAGTTGATCCTTCTAATGTCAATCAGCTCTCTTCTCAAATTATACAGCTTAAGCTTTCTTATAATTTTCTTATATTAAGTGGATCTTTGGTTTATAGTTATTTCTTTTTCTTTTATACTAGTATAAGAACCCGCGCGATGCGCGGATAATTTGACTTAACCTTATAAATTATGATTTAATATATTATATTGACTTAATAAATATTAGTTGTATTTTATTAATTAATATAGTGTGCAGAAATATAACACAATCTATTATCTATACATAATTAAAGGATACACATCATATAGTAATCAAATAAAATATTTTGATCATTTTTATTTTTATTATTGAATTAGCAAGTACTTAGAACTATTGATAATTTTCTTGAGTGTTATCTATTTATCTTTTATTTTTTAATTTATTTAAAATATAAATATCATGAAATTATCTCTATTCCCCTATTTTCGTACATTCCTTTCTACTGTAATACTTATTTGATTAGTTTTCAAATTTTGTAGTTTATTAAAAATTTAAATAAAGTAATATTTTTTATTATAGCTAATTTATTTTATTTTAAATATTTATAAAACTCCAACTTGAAATTACTCCTCAATTTGAATGGATTTTTTTATTTTCCTTTTTTTTATTATAGCTAATTATAAAATATGTATTTCTAATTTAAATAGAGTAACCAATTAATTAAAAATTAAGATTCAAAGGTTTATAGTTAGAAAGGGAGTAACCAAAACTATTCCCCAACTTGAGTATGTAGTGTTTTTTTGTTTTATTTTTTTTTAATTTTTTTCTTAGTTTTAGTTTTTTTTATTACATCTTTAAAGAGATGAAAAATATATTTACCACATAATAACAACATTATTTTGTTTAGATTTTGGCAAGTGGTTAGGATAATCATTTTGGGTTAGGGAGTGATTTTCATCCTCTCATTCCACATCAAAAGAATTTTTTTACATGTCTAGCTAATGGCCTGCAATTCACATTTTGAACATATTCAAAATTGTAAGATTCGAGAAAAACATACCAACGCTTTTCTGTTCGAGTTTTGCTATGAAGCAATAATTAAATAGATAAATATAATTAGCATATTCAAATATTTTTATGTCGTCTACTGAAAAAAAAATGCAGATAAACCTATATATATATATTGCTTCTAATTTGTGCAGCAATATAAAAATACTGCATTGTGATCTACACTTTTGAAAAATAATTAGTAGTAACCTAAAATACTGCAGACATTTATATATAGTCAAAATTACGTAAAAATTCTAATAAGTATGTTTAATTGCTACGTATTAAACTTATTCCAAAACAACTGAATATGAAAACAAAACCAATATAAAAAAAATGAAGATGACTCAGAAACTGTTTGGCCATAAAGTCTGACTAATCACTATACATTAAAAAAAGGAGTTTATTTAAAAATGCGTAGACTTAAATTAAAAAAAGGAAAAGGGGGACAGAATATCGAATAGTGTTGGTTTTGGGTTGAAATAAGCTAAAAAGTCTAATGGAAACAAAAAAATATTGTAAGAAGATGAAGAATATACTGGGAAAGCACATGGGGGCCAGGAAAAAAGATATAACGCCACTTTTTATGGCGTTATATCAGGTGTGTCAGATTTTTTTTATATAACGCCAGAAAACCTGGCATTGTATATTAACGGTTCAGTTACCGTTGTTATACAACGCCAGGTTTTCTGGCATTGTATTTGTTTGACTCAAAAGTTATTGCATACTTTATGAATACAAAACAATATACATAGATTATGGGCCAATCATAGCAAATCGTAATAATCCATTGGACCAAGCGAAAAACATGAAAATAAATGCTCAAAATCAAGAGGAGAAACATTAAAAGTCTTTATTGATAGTGTGGAGTTGGTCTGCCTCTCCATGGAGAGGTTCAGAGCCTTACAATATTGTTCCTTTTCCCATAATATGGGTATTGTTGTGTGTTTTTTTCTCTCTCGGGAATAGTGGCGAAGAAGCCCCCTTCTAGGGCTTCCACTCTTAGTATTTATAGATGTGAGCTTCGTGAGCTAGCAATAAATGCTCGTGGTCACGCTGAGGTTCCGTCCCCGTGGGGGAATGAATGGGCCGTGCCCTCGTAGATTAAATCAGACAATGGTCGAATCCTGTTATGAATAAGTGGCCATACCACTTATTAATTGTGTATTAGCTCAAGACGAGATTAACTCCGTTAATTACCGTGAGATCGGATTCTGACCCATACAGTATATATAATGGTTATTTTTTTTCCACTTATTTGTATCTTTTGAGTCCAAAATAATAATATTTTGGTTCCGGACTCATGTTACTCCTACTAACGTCACAATTTTCTATAAATAACGTATTTATGACTGCTAAAAAGCATGCGCAAACTGAGAAAAGTACTGCTCCGATCAAGTATGTACCTTCTAACGAGGGTATGATGGGGCAAACTTTCAGAAGATTTAATGTTGTATGATGTGTGACTTGAGTGTCTATCTTTATAAGAGTCTTTGGCATAATCTTGCATGTTATCCAATAACATACTCATCTTGGTCCACAAAATATCACTTCCATTATTATACTATTTATTAAAAAAAAAACATACAGTGGCTTAAAAAATCAAAATGAAGAATATAATCAAGTTTAATCAAGAAGAGCACACTGGTCGGTGGGTTACTATGTAAGATATTGCAACAATAAATTTTTACAGGTGCTCACTCTAGTGAATGGTCAATGGTGATACTTTACCTTCGGAACTTAGCGGAGATAAAGTTTTCATTTTTCTTCAATATTAGTTCAAAAAGTAAGCGGTATATAAGTGAATTTAAAAATTATTTTTTAATAACATAAGTTTAGATAGAAGAGACAAATTTTTCTTTGCCTGGAGCCAAGACTTCTGTGACGACCCATCACCGTACTTCTTCCTTTTTCCGCGCTTCCGAGGCCTTGAAAACCTCGCTTTTGGTTGTCTCGATTTGCGTGCACAGTTCGGGCGTGAAGTCGGAAAGTTTTTATGTTAAAATATGTGAATTCTATGAAAAATTTGAAGAAATATGATATTAATATTGATATAGTTGACTTTGGTCAACATTTTGGGTAAACGGACCCGGACCCGTGATGTGACTGTCCCGAGAGGTCCATAGAAAAATATGAGAGTCGGACATGTGCCCGGAGTCGAAATCCGAGGTCTAGAACCCCGATAAAAGAATTTTTTCTGTTAATTGTTTTCTGAAATTATTAAGGAAAAATGAAAATGAGTTAGAAAATATAGGTATCGGGCTCGTATTTTGGTTCCGATGCCTGGTACAGGTCTTAAATATGCTTTAAGCGCTTTTTGTGAAATTTGGTCGAAATCAGACGTTGTTTGACGTGTTTCGGACCTAAATAGCTAAAGTTGGAAGTTATGAACTTTGAAATGAAAATTTTGAGTTTTGGGGTTTAATTCGTGGGTTTTGATATTATTTTGGCGATTTGATCGCTTGACTAAGTTCGTAGGATGTTATTGAGTTAGTGTGTGTGTTTGGTTGGGAGCCCCGAGGGCTCGGGAGTGATTTCGGGTTAGTTCGGGATGTTTTAGGACTTAAAAGCACACCAGAAAATTTAGAAGCGTTGCAGACCATTTTTGCCCTAAGCGTTCGCGATCCACAGTCGCGTTCGCATAGCTCAGTCCCTCCGCTCCTTCACGTTCGCAATTCCTCTCCGTGTTCGCATAAGCCAAGTGAAGAGCCCAGATTTTTCTTCTACACGTTCGCAACCTGACCACGCGAACGCGGCCTCATCACGCGTTCGCGTAGGTTTAAATTTCTTCAGAGAAATATTTAAATTCCAGCACTGTTCCATTACAGGTTTCTCTCAAATTTCTCACACGAGCTCTTCCATAAAACTCTCCATAGACGATTCTCAACCATTTCTTCTCCATAATCTCTTGGGTAAGTATTCTTAACTCCTTTTCCTCTTTATTTCTTCCATTAATCTTTAACTTCCTAGCCCTAAAGCATTAATTCAAAGTAGAAAATGGGGGATTTGGGTAGAAGTAGGGCTTTTGGAATTTTGGGCAATTCAACCTCAATTCGAGGTCGAATCTTAAAACAAATTACATATTTGAACTCGTGGGGTTATGGGTGATTGGTTTTTTGTCCGGGCCTCGAGTTTGGATCATGTGGGCCCGGGGTCGGATTTTGATATTTTTGGAAGAATGATAGGAAATTCATTTCTAGGCTATGGGATTGTATTTTTAAGCCATTATTTATAATATTGAACTAATTATGGTAAGATATCGTTGTTTCGGAGTTGGATTCTAGAGGAAAGGCAGTGTTAGAGGCTTGATTGCTATTGTCGAACCGAGGTAAGTGTTTGATCTAACTTTGGCTTGAAGGAATAGGATTAGAGTGTTTTGATTGCTATTTGCTAAATGATCGAGTACGGTGTATAGGCATGGTGACGAGTATCTATACACCGGTGTCTAGCATGATCGTGAGTTGTAAATGTTTTTAATTCGAAAGATATGACACAACTTTCTTATTAAATTGATAACTTCCATGTAAAGTGTTGGATAAAAACGAAATGAACTAAAAGAGTTTGTGAAGCAATGATTCCTTTGCCGGGACGAGTAGACTGTTACTATTGAATTCTCCCTTGCCGGGATAGTTGGGCTGTTAGCTGTACCCTTGCCGGGTTTAACTGTTATGTTGATTTTTTCCCTAATGGGACCTCCTTTGGAGAGATTATTAGTGTTATTCATTATAATATGGGATCGTGTGGCACGCCAACCACTTATTCATTATAATATGGGATCGTGTGGCACGCCGACCACTTATGAATTATGAATTGGGATCGTGTGACACGTCGACCACTTATGAATTACAATATGGGATCGTGTGGCACGCCGTCCACCTATGAAATATGAATTGGGAACGAGTGGTACGCCGACCACAACTTATATTGATTATTGTTATTGGCCTGGGATGTCGGTGACATTGTGCACGGAGAAACGGGAGTGAGTGGTACGCCTACCACGTAATATATGGAAAGCGATCGTGTGGCGCGCCGTCCACTTATATACTACACTACGGGATCGTGTGGCGCGCCGTCCACTTATATACTACACTACGGGATCGTGTGGCGCGCCGTCCACTGTAAACATATACATCATGAAACCCCGGAGTAGATCTGCTGATGTTTTTAATGTTCCATTTTCATCTAGTACTCCCCGATAGCATGTCCCCTCCCAGCTTTACTTTGTATTATTTTTCTCGCACTTGTATATTATATTTGCACAGGTTAATTGTGGTAGGTCTTGTCTAGCCTCGTCACTACTTCGTCGGGTTTAGGCCAGGCACTTACCAGCACATGGGGTCGATTGTGCTGATTCTACACTCCGCGCTCTTTTGCGCAGATATAGGATTCGGACCGCAGTAGCAGCAGTGGTGCAGATGTTAGCATCCGTGAGACACCGAGGTAGCTTGCAGGCGTCCGCAGGCCCGTCGTCTTCTCTATCCTTACTTTATTCTGTTGTCCCATGTGTTCGGGACAAACGGTTATATGTATTTCTTTCAGACCCTTGTTTCAGTATTCTATATTAGTCTGTGAGTAGTGACACCAGATACTGGATAGAAGTGTAATTTGGAGTTTCGTATTTCAGTTTTCAGCTCTTTAAACATTTTTAAAGTCTTCCGCTTTATTTTAATGTTTCCATTACTATATTGTTTAAACAAAATCGGTGATGTGTTTCTAAATGTTCGGCTTGCCTAGCTCCGACAGTAGGCGCCATTACGACTCCCGATGGTGGAAAATCTAGATCGTGACAACTTCATTCACCATAGCGCCAAAAAAAAAAAAAAATAGAACTATAAAATAAGTTCATACCATAAAAATTTTTATTTTATTCCTGGCCATATATAAAATAAGTTCATACCATTATTTCGGAACTTCAAGTCCTATTGTTGTTGCAAAATAACTTGATTGGAGCAATTCCAATTATCCCCCCGGAAAGAACTCAACTTGTAGCATTGAGTACAGCGGCAGCTCTAGTCTTATTTCAAGCTAAAATAAACATTACCTAAATCAGTTCATGTATGCCCACCGTATAAGTTCATGATTTTTTTTTTAATCTTTCTGCTTAACATTTTGACAGGCACTATCCCTGATGAAATTGGTCATCTTTATAACTTGAAACAATTGGGCATGGAAAAAAATAAATTAACGGGCTCAGTTCCTTTAACCATATTCAACATTTCATCACCTCAAGTTTTATCAATGTGGGACAACAAGCTTGAAGGACCTCTACCAAGACAGGTCGGAAATTTGACGATGCTTAACATACTTGATCTGGGAGTCAATAACCTGACAGGTATTGAATAATATTTAATCAGAAAACATATTAGAATTCTAGTTCTTCAAATACTTCTATTGATAATAATCTTACTGAATTTTGCAGATGCACTTCCAAATGAGATCGGTAACCTTCAACGGTTGCTGAACCTTAATTTGGATTTCAATAGGTTTAGTGGGTCGATCCCTGTTAGTATCTTCAATATGTCAAGTCTTGTATCTATTTCAGTCACACAGAACCACATTTTTTGGTAATCTTCCCTCTACTATTGGGTGTGGATAACCTAATCTTGAACGAATTTTTCTAGGTGCAAACAACATTAATGGCTTTCTACCTCTCAAATTTGTCTAAGCTTATCATTCTCGAACTCAGTGCAAATGAACTCACAGGTTCAGTTCCTGATTCTCTAGGAAACTTAAAGACTTATTGAAATTCTCAACTTGCAAGGCAACTCCTTTACTAGTGAATCTTCACCACTGAGCTTTATTACTCCTTTGGCCAAATGTAAACACTTAAGAGAATTGATATTGTCTCTCAATCTCCTAAATGCAACGTTTCCCAAGTCCATTGGCAATCTTTCTTCTCTTCAAACATTTGAGGCAGATGGACGTAACTGTTAGGAATATAGTAGATATGCCCTAGATCCAATCTCATATTTGATGATTTGAACATATTTTTGTGAACATTATTTGATATAAAAATATATGGCATCTGATATTCTTTTATCATAGTTATTATTAATTATTTGATTAATTTGATAAGGTCCTTGATTAAATTTTGAGATTTATCATCGTGATAGAGATCATGATAATGAGAGTAAAATCTCTTATAATTTAATCTAAATTTGTTCTTGATCGTAAGATTATTAACCTGGACATTAGTAATCCGGTTAGATCAATATTTATGTGATCGTCTTTATGGGATAAAGATTAGTTGATCTTATTAACTAAATTACATAGATAGATGATGCATATAGAGATATGATTATTGAACCGACTCATTGGATAATTCCTAATGGTTAGAATTACCATAAACTGTCAATAGGAAATTCTCTTGAAGAATGTGATATAACCGTTTCCTTTGACCTGTCGTCATAGTAATTGACAAGTTATTTATTGTATTTTGATACCAGACACCTATGGCCCTAGGGCGATAGTTGAAAGGATATTGGGCATGATTAAATACTTGTAGAATTAGTGATTGATCAAGATGGAATCTATCAACTCTTGGTAATGAGTTTAAGCTCCATGTTGTCATGAATTATAAAATGACCAAATTAAGACCTTGGTCAGCGCAATTGAATGAAAAGAAGAAAATAATTTCTTAGGTCATTCAGTGGTCGATTATATTTGACATGGACACATAGTTGGTCACCTATTAGGATTTGACAGTTGAACCATATCCTAGGGTGACTCAGAGCTATAAGGACAGAAGGAATTACTACATTATTCTTCTACTGGTTTTTGAGAGTAAATTGTATACTTCATGCTATCCGGTCGTTAAGGAGTATTGCTAGACGCCACCCTTGATTAGTATATTGATGTGATCAATTTACTACCGGTTTAGTATTGAACCTATGGGGTCACACACTTACGAGTGTTCTGATCTTTGTTAAATGATTAATTAACTTATTATTTGATAATTAAATTAAGGAATTTAATTAGTCAAATAAATTTAGTTATTAGTCCAAATAAAATATTATTATATTCTTTGCTAGCACAACGGGTATGATTAATATTGTGAACAAATTGAAGTTTTATATTTGGAATAAAAAATTAAATTACGTCTCTTGTTAAGATATATATAGTTAGAACTTATTTTATATAAAAGATTTTTTATAAAATATTTGTTAAGAAAGGAGGTTGATGGAAACTTTGTCAAGTGAATTTAAATTCACGATAAAGTCCACAAGGAAATGTTAGCTGCCACAATATTTTAAATTTGAATAGGATTCAATTTTTGGAAAGTAAAGTATCCAATTTGGAATTGGATTGTACTTTGTAAAATATTCAATAATGGCTTATAAGAGAATCCAATTTGAATTTGGATTGTAAAAGTCCATTGAGGACTTCACGGCACTTCACCCATATGGTATGGGAATAATATTTTTTTATACTAAATATTTGTTATCCAATTGGTGGTTGGATTAAAATACAAAGTGCCTAAAAGCACGTGTGGGCTTCCAACCAATTGAGTATGAAATAGTAACTAAGGTATAAGTCATATAAATATATACATGAAAGCTTCAAGTAGCAAGGCAGAGAAAAAAACGAAAGAAAAGGCCACAAAATAAGAGATACGTTGCTGACAAGAAAATTGTCTTCTTGTCTTGCTATTACTACGCCGAAAGTTTTGAGAAAATGCTCACCATAGTGGTTTTATCAATTTGTTCGCGTGTTTCGTTAATTAAAGAGTTGATAAAAAGGATCGGTCTCGGTGTGGATATGTATAGAGTCTTCGCACTATCGAAGAAACTTTGAAACGAGACTCTCTTCACCAGGTACGTCTTAAATCCGATCCATGACATATAAATAAATTTTAAACACAAAAAGTTCTGCCTAGGATTGCTATTGTCTTCTGCTGCATGTTATGAACACCTCTATGCAATCCAACAGTGGTATCAGAGCCATGATTTCTCGAGTCTAAAATTTATTTACGAAATATTTTTGCATTTGAAAAGTTCAAACCATAATACATGTATCTTGTGCAATAGACAAATTATTGGAATACATGGATTGATATTATTTTATTGTGAATAAAATATGTATTTATATAAGTTAAACTACTAAGATAGTTCGCAACTTAAAATTTAAAATTTCGTATAAGATACGACGGTAATCTGTAATAGGTTATTAGATTATACAGTTGTTTTAATTGTTATTAGTTTATAAGGTATTAACTAATAATAATTTTCTGGCATGTATTATATTATGTAAAATATCAGATAAACATGTTAGAAGTATGTTGAATTTCGTTTTTATGTCACATGCTTGTTCGGCATATGATTTTGAATTATTTATTACATGTGATGTAATTAATTTAGGGCAAAATATGTAGACAACTTAAACCAAATTCGCATGCTATAAAAGATTTGATCTTTATGTTATTAAAAGTTGTTTTAGTAACAACTCTCTCTTACTAAAATTTGAGTTCTTAAATAATAAAGTATAAGGTATTTTATTATAAAGCTATCCATCAAAGTAAATAATTTTACTTATCTCTTGTTTATAAGGAGCGGCCTGACTACTAGGAGATTTATAGTTCGAGAATATGTTAAAATTATTTATTTGCATTAGATGTATGGATTGAAAGAATTATTCAATTTTACACTAGAAGCCTGGACTACCTGGGGGAGTATAAAATTTAATAAATTCTTTGCTATTATGATGGTTGAACTCAACTATGCCAATAGGATCGACCTGATTGCCAGGGGACTATTTGACATAGAGTTATTTAAGGAAATTGAATGGGGATACAATTGGTAAGAGTACCTACCTTTAGAATATATGTGAGAAACGACTTGACTTCCAAGGGGCTCATACATATTGTTAAAGGATTCCTTTACTTCACTAACGGAAATAAAAATTTTGTAAACTATAATGAGGGTAAATGGTTTAAAATAATTAGTGGAAATATCATATAGATAAAAGTCCATGTCTTTATGATATATACAAATATGTTCTTATATTTTTACCTTTTCTTTTCTATATTTTAGATTTCTCAATATGTCTGCTATATCACTACGTGGAATACTTGAGACCAATAAGTTGGTAGGACCAAACTTTGAAGATTGGTACAGAAATTTGAGAATTGTTCTCATGCATGAAAAACTTATTGATGTGATCGATAAGCCTGCTAAGGAAGTCCCAGATGAGAATGATGATGATGCCACCAAGATTTATCAGAAATACTTGGAAAAATGTCTTACTACTAAATGCATCATTCTCACTTCTATGAATTCTAAACTACAGAGAAAATATCAGGATATGGATCCAACTGCAATCATTGAACATCGTAAGAAGATGTTTGGTACACAAAGCAGGACAGCTAGATACCAGCTATCTAAGGCTTTATTTGGATCCAAATTGACTGGAAACTCTCCAGTTGGAACCTAAGTCAATCATATGATTGATCTTATTGAAGAACTTGAGAAGTTGGGTTGCAAACTGGGTAAAGAGCTTTCTCAAGATTTGATCTTGCAGTCACTATCAGAATCCTTTTCACAATTTGTTATTAATTTCAATATGAATAAAATGGATTGTGATCTTCATGAGATGCTCAACATGCTGATTGATTATGAGAATCAACTTGCATCTGAGAAGAAGAAAGGAACCGTCATGTTAGTTGGAAACTCTTCTAAGAAGAAGGGTAAAGGTAAAAGTAAACCCAAGAAAAAGCCTACTGCTCCCAAGGGCGGTGTGACCAAACCCAAAGTCAAAGTAGGCAAAGCTGACCAATCTGATGTTGTATGTTTCCATTGTAAGAAAATAGGACATTGGAAAAGAAACTGCCCGGAGTATCTTGCAACTTTAAAGGACAAGAAACAAGGTAAGACTTTAATGAAAAATATTTTCAAGGTTTCTTTAACCACTACTAATTCTTCATTATGGGTATTAGATACTTGCAGTGGTTATAATATCTGCAATATGTTGCAGGGGTTCAAGATAAGTAGAAAGTTAAAGAAAGGAGAAATTAATCTACAAGTTGGAAATGGTGCAAAAGTTGCGGACGTAGCTGTAGGATCAATTTCTTTAACAATGCCTACGGGCAAAGTACTTATGTTGAAAGATTGTTATTACGTTCCTAGATTTGTTTCGAACATAATTTCAGCTTCTATGTTAGACAAATGTGGTTTTCACATTAATATAGGCAGTGGTATTTTCTCTATTTATTATAGTGATAACTTATATGTGAATGGCTATCTCCAACATGATGTTTATATCTTACCTAATGTGAATGCTAATTCAATTATTCATATTTCAAGTCTTAAGAGAAAAAGAGATGATCAAGTAAATTACACATACCTTTGGCATTGTAGGCTTGGTCATGTTGGAGAGAAAAGAATTAACAAGTTGTACAAGGAAGGGTACCTTAATAAGTATGATTTTGAATCATATCCAACTTGTGAATCTTGTCTCAAAAAAAAATGACCAAATCTCCATTTATTGGAAGTGGAGAAAGTGCTTCTGAATTATTGGGACTAATTCATACAGATGTTTGTGGCCCCATGAATGTGACGATCCAAAGAGTCATTACCTATTTCCTCGTCCGTTCCGTGCTTCCAAGGTCTTGAAAACCTCACTTTTACTTGCCTTGATTTGCGTGCACAGTCTGGGCGCGTAGCCGGAAAGCTTTTATGTTGAAATATGTGAAATCTCTGAAAAATTTAAAGAATTTTGATATTAATATGATTAAAGTTGACTTCAGTCAATATTTTTGGTAAACGAACCCGGACCCATGATTTGACGGTCCCGGAGGTTCCGTAGAAAAATATGGGACTCGGGCATGTGCCTGGAGTCTAAATCCGAGGTCTAGAACCCGAGCAAAAGAATTTTTCTATTAAATTATTTTTCTGAAATATTTAAGGAAAATGGAAATAAAAATTGATTAAAAGACTAGGGTATCGGGCTCGTATTTTGGTTCCGACGCCCGATACAAGTCTTATATATGTGTTAAGCGCTTTATGTGAAGTTTGGTTGAAATCGGACGTTGTTTGATGTGTTTCGGACTATAAGTTCCAAATTTGAAAGTTTATGAAGTTTAGAAGAAAATCATGAGTTTTGAGGCTTGATTCTATGTATATGATGTTATTTTGGTGATTTGATCGCGTGAGTAAGTTCGTAGGATGTTTTTGAGGTTGTGTACATGTTTGGTTTGGAGCCCCGAGGGCTCGGGTGAGTTTTGGATAGGTGTCGAGTTGCCTTTTTGAACTTTGAAAAAAATTGCAGGTCAGGTCAGGTCTGGTATTTTCGCAATTGCGAAAATATTCTCGCAAATGCGAGAGTCGCAATTGTGAATTAACCATTGCAATTGCGAAGAAGGGAAGTCTGGGCCAAATCGCAAATGCGAAGAGTGGGAAAATGGGCTGGAGCCGCAAATGCGACGCCCATGCTCGCAAATGCGAGAGGCCAAGATCGCAAATGCGATAAATGCTTCGCAAATGCGAAGTCTGCACTTAGGCCCAGTGTTCGCAAATGCAAACTGAAATCTCGCAATTCCCATACCTGTTTGGTTCGCAATTGCGAACCAAAGTTTGCAATTCCCACATCCGAGGCCCAGCAAATTTTATACTTAGTCGAATTTTCATCACTTTTCACCATTCTTTCAAAACCCAAACGCCATAGGCGATTTTTCAAGAGAAAACTTCATCCCAAATCACTTGTAAGTTGATTTTTACTCGATTCTTTCAATCTCTAACACCATTAAACATGTTTTCCACTTGAAATCAAAGATTTTCATGGGTGAAATTGGGGTTTTTGGGTAGAACCTAGGTTTTCTATAAATTGGGGAGTTGGACCTTGATTTGAGGTCCGATTTCAAAACAAATTACATATTTGAGTTTGTGGGGGAATGGGTAACCAAATTTTGGTCCGAACCTCGGGTTTTGACCATGTGGGCCCGAGGGCATTTTTGGATTTTTTGGGAAAAACTTGGGAAAATCATTTTTATGCATTCAAATTGATTCATATGGTGTTTATTAAAGTAATTGAATAATTTGTGATTAGATTCGAGCGAATTGGAGATGGAACCGCGAGGTAAAGCTATAGTTGAGGATTAAGTGGATTTCATGGCTTTGAGGTAAGTGTTTGGTTTAACCCTAGCTTGAGGGAATAGGAGTTGAGTCTTGTTGCTAATTGCTATGTGATCGAGTACGATGTATAGTTATGGTGACGAGTATCTATACATCGGTGTCTAGCATGACTGTGAGTCCTTATAATGTGATTACTGTGACTTGGTTGTGAACTCCCTGTTTATTGGAGAATTTCTATATGTTCTAAATAACATGTGAACGGTAAAATGATTTTTTGATTCCTGGGAACATTGGCTCGAATTGTGATACGAATATTGAAATTATATGAAATGACTGGATTCTTTGGAGCGTTGGCTCAAAATGGTAGGGTGAATTATAAGATAAGAAAAGTGAGAAAAAGAAAGTGTTGTTGATTATTCCCTTGCGGGGACATTTGGTTGAATTTGTTAGATTCTTTCCCTTGCCGGGATTTTGTCAAATGTTTGCTTATTGTTATGTCCCTTAATTGTGACTGTTGTTTGAGGAGTCAGACCATTAAATTATATTGAGGAGCGGGTTGCGCACCGCAATAATTATATTGAGGATCAGGTTGCACGCCGCAACAATAATATTGAGGATCAGGTTGCACGCCTCAACAGTGATACCTGATAAATGGTATGGGTCGGTTTGCACGCCGAAAAGTGATACTTGTGGAGCGGGTTGCGCGTCGCAATGGTGATAATTGTGGAGCGGGTTGCACGCCGCAACAGTTATTGATACCATGTGTTTGTATTGAGTGTTGATTCCTTGTTCATTGTGAATTTAAGATGCTTTAGTTTGTTACTTAGGATTACGGTTAATATTGTATATTCCTATAGCATGTTTCCCCTCCCATGTTGTTAATTGCCTTGAATTCGATTTCTGCTGTATATTTATAACTGCACAGGTTTATGTGGTGTCCAGTTTAGCCTCCTCACTACTTCGCCAAGGTTAGACTAGACACTTACCAGCACATGGGGTCTGTTGTGCTGATGCTACACTTCTGTGCATTTTTGCACAGGTCCAGGTTTTGAGGAGCAGCAGCAGCATTAGTGCGGGAGCAAGCTTTCATTTTACGAGACTGAGGTAGCATTGCAGGCGTCCACAGGCCCGACGCCTCTTCTTTATGTTCTCTTTTAGACTGTTGCCTCATTGTTTTCGAGACGGACAACTTATATATTTCTTTCAGACCATTGTATTTAGTATATTCTTAGTAGTTCGTGAGTACTGTGACACCAAATCTTGGGTAGAGGCTATTATTGACTATTCCGTATTTTAATTCGTATTTATAAATCAGACTTCTACTATTGTTCTTATTAAATTTCATGTTCTTTATTGATGCTATAAACTGTTGAAATAATTGTTTAGTAAGGGAAAGGTAATTGAGCTGGCTTGCCTAGCTAACACGAGTAGGCGCCATCACGATCCCGATGGTGGGAAATCCGGGTCGTGACAAGTTGGTATCAGAGTACTAGGTTACATAGGTCTCACAACTCACAGACAAAGTTAGTAGAGTCTGAGGGGTAGGTACGGAGACGTTTGTGCTTGTTCCCCAGAGTCTACTGAGTTAGGAAAAATCTCTTATTTGTTCTGTCTTGTCGTTCAATTTGGTTTCTCAATACTGATTGAATTTCTACTTTGTTCTGTCGTAGATGGTGAGAACACGCGCTTCCTCATCCACCGATCAGCAGTCCGAGCCCCAGGCAGCTCCCGCTAGGGGCAGCGGACGTGGCCATGCTAGGGGCCGAGGTAGAGGCAGAGCCCAGCCACCAGTAGCAGCACCAGTGGCGGATCCTCAGGTTGGCCTTGGCGAGGAGGTTCCGGCCCCAGCCCAGACAGTTCCGGTGGGCCCAGCTCAGGTCCCAGAGGGGTTTATTGCTACCCCAGTTCTTCAGTACGCCTTGGTCTGGTTGGTTGGCCTCATGGAAAGTGTCACCCGAGCAGGATTTCTCCCTGTAGCACCAGCCACTTCCCAGGCTGGAGGAGGGGCCTAGACTCCTGCCGCACGTACTTCGGAGCAGGTAGCTCCTCAGACTCAGATTCCACCGGTTCAGACAGCTGTGGCAGTTCAGTCGGGGGTAGTTGCACAGGCCGGTGATGGAGCGGATATGTCCGCAGATGCCTTGTGGAGGCTAGACAGGTTCACCAAGCTCTTCACCGCTTCATTCAGCGGAGCTTCTTCTGAGGACCCCCAGGGTTTCTTATATAGCTGCCACGAGGTTCTTCGGAGCATGGGCATTGTGGATTCCAATGGAGTTGATTTTGCGGCTTTTCGCCTATCTCGATCCGCCAAGACTTGGTGGAGGGATTACTGTTCGGCCAGACCAGCAGGGTCGCCGCCTTTGACTTGGGATCAGTTTTCGGAGTTGTTTCTAGAGAAATTTCTTCCAGTTACTCAGAGTGATGCTTACCGGAGGAAGTTTGAGTGCCTCCAGTAGGGGTCTATGACGGTCACCCAGTATGAGACCTGGTTTATCGATCTGGCTCGCCATGCCCTTGTCATACTCTCCACTGATAGGGAGAGGGTAAGGAGATTCATTGATGGTTTGATTCAGCCTATTCGTCTTCAGATGGCCAGAGAGGCGGGTAGTGACATTACCTTTCAGAAGGCAGCCAATGTGGCCCGGAGAATCAAGATGGTTCTGCCACAAGGGGGTGGTCATAGGGAAGACAAGAGACCCCATCACTCAGGTCGATTCGGTGGTGCCTCATCTGGAGGCAGGGATTCTTATGATAGGGGTCAGCCTTCCAGGACCTTCCAGTCAGCCCTCCAGGCTTTGCAGGGTGTTTTAGGTGATCGTGGTTTTCGTGGGCAGTATTCCGATCAGCAGTCACTCAGTGCACCGCCAGCTCCCATCAGCGCACAGCCTCTTCAGAGCTTTCATGAAGGTCATTCGGGTCGTCAGTGCCAGTCTCATCGTACGGAGGGATGTTATGAGTGTGGTAAGTATGGTCACATCAGGAGAGCTTGCCCGAGATTGAGGGGTACACAGTCGCAGCAGCAGGGTCCTCGCCCCATGATTCAGGTACCAGGTGATCCACAGCCTGCCCAGCCAGCTAGGGGCGGGGGTAGGGATCATAGAGGTGGAGGTCAAGACCGAAGATGTGGAGGCCGGACCGCCAGAGGTAGGGGTCAGCAGGTAGCCGATCGTCCTAGAGACATAGTTCAGGGAGGTGGGGCTGAGCCCCGATTTTAAGCTTTGCCATCCAGACCAGAGGCCGAGTCGTCAGATACCGTATTACAGGTACTATTTTGGTTTGTGATAGAGATGCGTCAGTGCTATTTGACCCTAGGTCTACATATTCATATGCGTTGTCCTATTTTGCACCCTGCCTGGCTATGTCTAGTTATGCTTTGGACATTCCTGTTTATGTATCTACACCGGTGGGTGACTCCATAGTAGTCGACCAGGTGCATCGTTCCTGTGTGGTTGTGTTCGAGGGTCTTGAGACCCGTATTGATTTACTGCTTTTAGATATGGTGGATTTCGACGTTATTTTGGAGATGGATTGGTTGTCCGCGATCATACTATCTTAGATTATCACGCCAAGACCGTGACCTTGGCTTTGCCAGAATTGCACCGACTAGAGTGGAAAGGGACCTCAGTTCATGCCACCCGCAGTGTTATTTCATATGTTAAGGCTCGACGCATGGTCGAGAAGGGGTGTTTAGCTTATCTAGCGTATGTTCACGACTCTAGCGCATAGGTTCCTTCTATTGACTCTGTTCCTATTGTTCGGGAGTTCCCCGAGGTTTTCCCTTCAAACCTACCGGGTATGTCGCCCGATAGGGATATTGATTTCTATATTGATCTGGCTCCGGGCACGCAGCCCATTTCTACTCTGGCATATCGCATGGCCCCGCAGAAGTTGAAGGAGTTAAAGGACCAGTTGCAGGATTTACTAGAGAAGGGTTTTATCAGGCCTAGTGTTTCTCCTTGGGGTGCGCCGGTGTTATTTGTGAAGAAGAAAGATGGTTCGATGCGGATGTGTATTGATTACCGGCAGTTGAACAAAGTGACGATAAAGAACAAGTACCCACTGCTGAGAATTGATGATTTGTTTGACCAGCTTCAGGGAGCAAAGGTGTTCTCAAAGATAGACTTGAGATCTTGCTACCATCAGCTAAGGATTAGGGCGTCTGATGTCCCTAAGACAGCATTCCGCACTCGTTATGGGCACTACGAGTTTTTAGTCATGTCATTTGGGTTGACCAATACCCCAACAGCGTTTATGGAACTGATGAACAGAGTGTTCAGGCCATATCTAGACTTATTCGTAATAGTCTTTATTGATGATATCCTGGTGTACTCCGACAGCAAGGAAGAGCACGAGCAACACCTCAGAGTGGTTCTTCAGACTCTGAAGGATAGTCAGCTATATGCTAAGTTTTCGAAGTGTGAGTTCTAATTGAGCTCGGTTGCATTTCTAGGTCATATTGTATCAGCAGAGGGTATTCAGGTGGACCCGAAGAAGATTGAGGCAGTCAAGAATTGGCCTCGACCAGCTTCAGTGATCGAGATTCGGAGTTTCGTGGGGTTAGCAGGGTATTACCATCGGTTCGTAGAGGGATTTTCGTCTATTGCAGCCCCGATGACCAGATTGACCTAGCAGGGTGCCCAGTTCAGGTGGTAAGATGAGTGTGAGGCGAGCTTTCAGAAGCTCAAGACAGCTCTGACTACGGCACCAGTATTGGTTTTGCCCACGGGTTCAGGGCCTTACACAGTCTATTGTGATGCTTCCCGCATTGGGCTGGGAGCAGTATTGATGCAGGATGGCAAAGTCATTGCCTATTCTTCGAGGCAGTTGAACATCCATGAGAAGAATTATCCGGTTCATGATCTAGAGTTGGCAGCGGTTGTTCATGCTTTGAAGATTTGGAGGCATTACCTATATGGTGTGACATGTGAGGTGTACACGGATCACAAGAGCCTCCAGTACCTGTTCAAGAAGAAGGAGTTGAATGTGAGACAGAGGAGATGGCTACAGTTGTTGAAAACTTATGATGTTACTATCTTATATCACCCAGGTAAGGCCAATGTGGTGGCCGATGCATTGAGTAGGAAGTTCGCCAGCATGGGTAGTCTTGCTTATATGCCGGTCAGCCAGAGGTCGCTTGCTTTAGATGTTCAGGCCTTGGCCAATCGATTCGTAAGATTAGATATTTCTGAGCCCAGCAGGGTATTGGCTTGCACGGTCGCTCGTTCTTCTCTATTGGAGCGTATCCGTGATCGGCAGTTTGATGATCCCCATTTGTGTGTCCTAAGAGACACGGTGCAGCATGGAGGTTCCACGAAGGTGACCTTAGATGATGATGGTGTTCTGAGATTGCAGGGGCGAGTTTGTGTGCCCAATGTTGATGGGATTCGAGAGTTGATCATAGCGGAGGCCCATAGTTCCTGGTATTCTATTCACCCGGGCACCGCAAAGATGTATCAGGACTTGCGGCAGCATTATTGGTGGCGTAGAATGAAGAAGGATATTGTTGCGTATGTGGCTCGGTGTTTGAATTATCAGCAGGTCAAATATGAGCATCAGAGGCCCGGTGGGTTGTTTCAGAGGATTGAGCTCCCCGAGTGGAAGTGGGAGAGGATTACCATGGACTTCATTATTGGACTTCCGTTGACTCGGAAGAAGTTTGATGCTATTTGGGTCATTGTTGATAGGCTGACCAAGTCAGCGCACTTCATTCCAGTAGCAGTCTCTTATTCATCCGAGAGGTTAGCGAAGATTTATATCCGGGAGATTGTTCGCCTTCATGGTGTACCGGTATCCATCATTTTAGATCGTGGTACGCAGTTTACCTCGCGCTTCTGGAGAGCGGTTCAACAAGAGTTGGGCACCTAGGTCCAGTTGAGCACAGCATTCCATCCTCAGACGGACGGTCAGTCCGATCGGACTATACAGATTTTGGAGGATATGCTACGAGCTTGTGTCATTGATTTTGGAGGCTCGTGGGGCCAGTTTTTGCCTTTAGCAGAGTTCGCCTACAACAACAGCTACCAGTCCAGCATTCAGATGGCTCTGTATGAGGCGTTGTATGGTAGGCGATGTCGGTCTCCAGTCAGACTGTTTGAGCAGGGAGAGGCTCGGTTATTGGTTACAGACTTAGTTCAGGAGGCCTTAGATAAGGTCAAGATCATTCAGGACAGGCTTCATTCGGCTTAGTCGCGACAAAAGAGTTATGCAGACCGTAAGGTTCGAGATGTGATTTTTATGGTTGGTGAGCGGGTATTGCTCCGGGTATCGCCTATAAAGGGCATGATGAGGTTCGGAATGAAGGGCAAGATCAACCCTAGGTACATTGGTCTGTTTGAGATTCTTGATCGAGTAGGAGAGGTGGCTTATAGACTTGCATTGCCACCTAGCTTATCAGCCGTCCATCCAGGTTTTCATGTGTCTATGTTTCGGAGGTATCACGGAGATCCTACCCATGTGTTAGACTTCAGCACTGTCCAGTTGGACAAGGATTTATCTTATGAGGTGGAGCCGATAACTATTCTAGAACGGCAGGTTCGTAAGTTGAGATCTAGGAGTTTTCCCTCTGTTTGTGTTCAGTGGAGAGGTCAGCCCCCTGAGGCCTCGACCTGGGAGTCCGAGTCTGATATGCGGAGCTGTTATCCACATCTGTTCCCCGACTCAGGTACTTCTTTCTTTTGTCCGTTCGAGGACGAACGGTTGTTTTAGAGGTGGAGATGTGACGACCCAAAGGATCATCACCTGTTTCCTCATCCGTTTCGTGCTTCCGAGGCCTTGAAAACCTTACTTTTACTTGCCTCGATTTGCATGCGCAGTCCAGGCGCGTAGCCGTAAAGCTTTTATGTTGAAATATGTGAAATATGTGAAAAATTTGAAGAATTTTGATATTAATATGATTAAAGTTGACTTCGGTCAACATTTTTGGTAAACGAACTCGGACCCATGATTTGACAGTCCTGGAGGGTTCGTAGAAAAATATGGGACTCGGGCATGTTCCCAGAGTCGAAATCCGAGTTCTAGAACCCGAGTAAAAGAATTTTTCTGTTAAATTATTTTTCTGAAATTGTTAAGGAAAATAAAAATGAAAATTGATTAAAAGACTAGGGTATCGGGCTCGTATTTTGGTTCCGACGCCCGATACAAGTCTTATATATGTGTTAAGCGCTTTCTGTGAAGTTTGGTCGAAATCGGATGTCGTTTGACGTGTTTCGGACTATAAGTTCCAAATTTGAAAGTTTATGAAGTTTAGAAGAAAATCATGAGTTTTGTGGATTGATTCTATGTATATGATGTTATTTTGGCAATTTGATCGCGCGAGTAAGTTCGTAAGATGTTTTTGAAGTTGTGTACATGTTTGGTTTGGAGCCCCGAGGGCTCGGGTGAGTTTTGGATAGGTGTCGAGTTACCTTTTTTAACTTTGAAAAACATTGCAGGTTCGGTCTGATATTTTCGCAATTGCAAAATTATTCTCGCAAATGCGAGAGTCGCAATTGCGAATTAACCATCGCAATTGCGAAGAAGGGAAGTCTGGTCCAGATCACAAAAGCGATCGATCCTTCGCAAATGCGAAGAGCGGGAAAATGGGCTGGAGCCGCAAATATGATGCCCACGCTCGCAAATACGAGAGGCCAAGATCACAAATGCGATAAATGCTTCGCAAATGCGAAGTCTGCACTTAGGCCCAGTGTTCGCAAATGCGAACTGAAATTTCGCAATTCCCATACCTGTTTGGTTCGCAATTCCCACATCCGAGGCCCAACAAATTTTATACTTAGTCGAATTTTCATCACTTTTCACCATTCTTTCAAAACCCAAACACCATAGGCGATTTTTCAAGAGCAAACTTCATCCCAAATCACTTGTAAGCTGATTTTTACTCGATTCTTTCAATCTCTAACACCATTAAACATGTTTTCCACTTGAAATCAAGGATTTGCATGGGTGAAATTGGGGTTTTTGGGTAGAACCTAGGTTTTTTATAAATTGGGGAGTTGGACCTCGATTTGAGGTCCGATTTCAAAACAAATTACATATTTGAGTTTATGGGGGAATGGGTAACCGGATTTTGGTTCGAACCTCGGGTTTTGACCACGTGGGCTCGGGGGCAATTTTGGAATTTTTGGAAAAAACTTGGGAAAATCATTTTTTATGCATTCAAATTGATTCATATAGTGTTTATTAAAGTAATTGAACAATTAGTGATTAGATTCGAGCGAATTGGAGGTGGAACCGTGAGGTAAAGCTATAGTTGAGGATTAAGTGGATTTCAAGGCTTTGGGGTAAGTGTTTGGTTTAACCCTAGCTTGAGGGAATAGGAGTTGAGTCTTGTTGCTAATTGCTATGTGATCGAGTACGAT
>MU681453.1:59323-76388 GCA_026770625.1 Nicotiana glauca
TGGCAAAAGGCCATGGAATCCGAAATGGAATCCATGAAGGAAAATAAAGTATGGACTTTAGTTGAACCTTCAAAGGATATAAAACCTATAGGTTGTAAATGGGTTTTTAAGAAAAAGATTGGAGCAGAATGAAAGGTGGAGACCTACAAAGCCCGTCTTGTTGCTAAGGGATATCATCAGAAAGAATGAGTCGACTATGATGAGACTTTCTCTCCCGTGGCAATGCTCAAATCTATTCGGATTTTGCTTGCTGTAGCAGCATACTATGATTATGAAATATGACAAATGGATGTGAAAACAGCTTTCCTTAATGGTGAGCTAGAAGAGGATGTGTACATGACACAGCCTGAAGGTTTCACATCTTCGTCTGATCATAATAAAATTTATAAGCTACAAATATTCATTTATGGACTAAAGCAAGCTTCTCAAAGTTGGAATATTCGCTTTAACAAGACAATTGAAAAGTTCAATTTTGTTAGATATGAAGAAGAACCTTGTGTGTATAAAAAGGTTAGTGGGAGCACAATTATATTATTAGTGTTGTATGTTGATGATATATTGCTCATATGGAATGACATACCTGCATTGCAAAGTACCAAGATTTGGCTATCTGAACAGTTCTCCATGAAAGACTTGGGAGAAGCAGCTTATATATTAGGAATAAAGATCTATAGAGATAGATCTAGGAAGTTGCTTGGACTTTCCCAATCTTTGTACATTGATGCCATCTTAAAGAGGTATAACATGGATAATTCCAAAAGAGGATATCTACCGATAGGCACTGGAATTACTCTCAGTAGGGAGGATTGTCCTAAAACACCCGAAGAGAGAAAACACATGAGTAGGATTCCATACGCTAGTGTAGTGGGAGCCATCATGTATACCATGACATGTACACGTCCTAATGTGGCTTATGCACTTGGAGTGACTAGCCGATATTAGGCAAATCCTGGTGAGGAACATTGGAAGGTGGTGAAGACCATTCTCAAGTACTTAAGAAGAACTAAAGAACAATTCCTCATTTATGGAGATTCTGAGTTGAAACTTGAAGATTATACGGATGCAAGCTTCTCTTAAGATAAAGATGATAGCAAATCTATTACTGGTTATGTATTTACCTTAAATGGTGGTGCAGTGAGTTGGAAAAGTTCCAAACAAGCTACAGTAGCTGATTCAGTGACTAAAGCAGAATATATAGCAGCTAGTGAAGCTGCTAAGGAAGCTGTATGGATGAAAAAGTTCTTAACTGAACTTGGTGTGGTTCCTTCAATAGAAGGTGCATTTCAACTGTTGTGTGACTATACTGGAGCCATTGCTCAAGCAAAAGAACCAAGATCACACCAAAAGTCCAAACACGTTCTGCGAAGGTATCACTTGATCAGAGAGATCATTGAACGTAGAGACGTCGAGATTCAAAAGGTTGATGGAAAAGAAAATGCTGTAAACCCATTCACTAAAGCTCTTGGCACAAAGGAGTTTGACAAGCATAAGTGAGAATTGGGAATGAAGTACAAGAGCGATTGACTCTAGTGCAAGTGGGAGATTGTTAGAAATATAGTAGATATGCCCTAAATCCAATCTCATATTTGATGATTTGAACATATTTTTGTGATCATTATTTGATATAAAAATATATGGCATCAGATATTATTTTATCATAGTTATTATTAATTGTTTGATTAATTTGATAAGGTCCTTGATTAAATTTTGAGATTTATCATCGTGATAGAGATCATGATAATGAGAGTAAAATCTCTTATAATTTAATCTAAATTTGTTCTTGATCGTAGGATTATTAACTTGGATATTAGTAATCCGGTTAGATCAATATTTATATGATCGTCTTTATGGGATAAAGATTAGTTGATCTTATTAACTAAATTACATAGATAGATGATGCATATAGAGATATGATCATTGAACCGACTCATTGGATAATTTCTAATGGTTAGAATTACCATAAACTGTCAATAAGAAATTCTCTTGAAGAATGTGATGTAACCGTTTCCTTTGACTTGAGATCGTCATAGTAATTGACAAGTTATTTATTGTACTTTGATACCAGACACCTATGGCCCTAGGGCGATAGTTGAAAGGATATTGGGTATGATTAAATACTTGTAGAATTAGTGATTGATCAAGATTGAATCTGTCAACTCTTAGTAATGAGTTTAAGCTCCATGTTGTCATGAATTATAAAATGACCAAATTAAGACCTTGGCCAGGGCAATTGAATGAAAAGAAGAAAATAGTTTCTTAGGTCATTCAGTAGTCGATTATATTTGACATGGACACATAGTTGGTCACCTATTAGGGTTTGACAGTTGAACCATATCCTAGGGTGACTCATAGCTATAAGGGCAGAAGGAATTACTACATTATTCTTTTACTGGTTCTTGAGAGTAAATTGTATACTTCATGCTATCCGGTCATTAAGGAGTGTTGCTAGATGCCACACTTGATTAGTATATTGATGTGATCAATTTACTACCGGTTTAGTATTGAACCTATGGGGTCGCACACTTACGAGTGTTCTGATCTTTGTTAAAGGATTAATTAACTTATTATTTGATAATTAAATTAAGGAATTTAATTAGTCAAATAAATTTAGTTATTAGTCCAAATAAAATATTATTATATTCTTTGCTAGCACATAGGGTATGATTAATATTGTGAACAAATCGAAGTTTTCTATTTGGAATAGAAAATTAAATTACGTCTCTTGTTAAGATATATATGTGATATATATAGTTAGAACTTATTTTATATAAAAGATTTTTTATAAAATATTTGTTAAGAAAGGAGGTTGATGGAAACCTTGTCAAGTGAATTTGAATTCACGACAAAGTCCACAAGGAAATGTTGGCAGCCACAATATTTTATATTTGAATAGGATTTAATTTTTGGAAAGTAAAGTATCCAATTTGGAATTGGATTGAACTTTGCAAAATATTCAATAATGGTTTATAAGAGAATCCAATTTGAATTTGGATTGTAAAAGTCCATTGAGGACTTCGCGGCACCTCACCCATATGGTATGTGAATAATATTTTTTTATACTAAATATTTGTTATCCATTTGGTGGTTGGATTAAAATACAAAGTGCCTAAAAGCACGTGTGGACTTCCAAGCACTTGAGTATGAAATAGTAACTAAGGTATATGTCAGTATAAATATATACATGAAATCTTCAAGTAGCATGGCAGACAAAAAACGAAAGAAAAGGCCACAAAATAAAAGATACGTTGCTGAAAAGAAAATTGTCTTCTTGTCTTGTTATTACTACGCCGAAAGTTTTGAGAAAATTCTCAGCATAGTGGTTTTATCAATTTATTCGCGTGTTTCATTAATCAAAGAGTTAATAGCAAGGATCGGTCTCGGTGTGGATACGCATAGCGTATTCGCATTGTCGAAGAAACCTTGAAACGAGACTTTCTTCATCAGGTACGTCTTAGATCCGATCCATGATATGTAAATAAATTTTAAACACGAAAAGTTCTACCTAGGATTGCTATTGTCTTCCGCTGCGTGTTATGAACTCCTTTATGCAATCCAACAGTAACATCAGGGACCATGTTCCCATTGAAATAGAAAATTTTAGAAATTTATCTTATTTGAAGCTGGAAGACAATGACTTGACTGGCATTGTCCCCAAGACAACAAGTTCTTTGAAAAAACAACAGCAGTTTTCACTTGGAGCAAACAGAATAAGTGGTCCTTTCCCAAATGGTTTGTGTGAGCTATCCAACTTGGGTTTGTTAAATCTTTCACAAAATCAAATGCACGGAAATATTCCTAGTTGCTTTGGGAATGTGACTTCCGTAAGGGAGGTTTATCTTGATTCCAACAACTTCACCGATGACATACCTTCAAGTCTGTGGAACCTCAAAGACATCTTGAAGCTGAACTTGTCTTCTAATATCTTCTATGGCTCTTTGCCACTTGAAGTTGGAAACCTCAAGGCTGCAATAATTCTGGATCTTTCCTGGAACAAAATCTCAGGCAACATTCCTAAAACAATAGGAAGTCTACAGAAATTGACTCAACTGTGTTTGGCTCATAACAGGATTGAAGGATCTATTCCTGGGACATTTGGAGAACTGATAAATTTGGAAGCATTGGATCTTTCATATAATAATGTCTGGTGTTATTTCTGTTGCGGAAGCCAAATGTATATAGTGTGAATAAGTCACAACTACTATACCAAAAATTATGACAACCACCAAATAATAAATAAGACAATAAAGCAATAATAAAAGGAACACCAGAATTAACGAGGTTCGGCTAATTTTGCCTACTCCTCGGACACAACCAATATTTTATTTCACTCCAAAATACAAGTGAAATAATACTAAAGAGAGAAGATACAAATGCCTTAAGAAGATAAGAAGGCAAATGAGAGGTGTGTTTAAATCCTAAACATTAGGCCTCCTTTTATAGGAAAAATTCCTACCCAATTTTGCTAACCCACCGATGTGGGAAGTTGAAATTTTTGACATTTCAACAATTTCAAAGTCATTAGTGGCACTTAAGCAACTAGACTCCTTTAATGTCTCATTCAATAGGTTACACGGTGAAATTCCGAATGGAGGACCTTTTGCTGATCTCCCTTACCAGTCTTTCGTGTCAAACGAGGGATTATGTGGTAACCCTAAAATGCATGTCCAGGCCTGTCATGGTAAATCAAAGAAACGAATCGTGATTTTTATCGTCGTTGTCTCTTCTGTTATTGCTTTAGTAGGCCTTGCTTCAGTGATAGGTTTCGTGTTGATGAGACGTCACGGTAAAACAATCAAAGCTGATGATGAGTGGTTGCCAGATGTAGCACCTCAAAGATTTTCCTATTATGATCTTCAAAGAGCAACTCATGACTTTAATGAAAATAACTTGCTAGGTAGTGGAAGTTTTGGTTCTGTTTACAAAGGAGCATTAACAGATGGGATGCTAATAGCTGTTAAAGTTTTCAATGTGCAGATGGAAGGTACATTTCAAACCTTTGATAGAGAATGTGAAATTTTGCGGAATCTTCGTCACAGAAATCTCACCAAGATCATTAGCAGCTGTTGTAAGTTGGATTTTAAAGCATTGCTACTTGAGTACATGCCCAACGAGAGCTTAGACAAGTTGCTATATTCTCGAGATTATCCTTTAAACATAAAGCAAAGATTGAATATCATGGTTGATGTTGCATCTGCTCTGGAATATCTCCATCATGGTTACCCGGTACCTATTATTCACTGTGATCTGAAGCCTAGTAACGTCTTTCTTGATAAAGACATGGTGGGACACCTGAGTGACTTTGGCATTGCAAAAATCTTAACAAAAGAAGAATTCATTGCTCATACTATAACCTTTGCCACAATTGGTTACATTGCCCCAGGTGAGATTTTTATTTAAGGTGTAACGAGGTTTTTGATTAACACATTATAAGTTAATTACTGACATTTAGTTTTCATTTTCAGAGTATGAACTAGAAGGCCTTCTTATATCCAAGAGGTCTGATGTTTATAGTTATGGTATCATGTTGCTCGAAACTTTTACAAAGAAGAAACCTAATGATGAAATGTTCAGGGGAGATTTGGATTTGAGAAGGTGTGTGCATAGTTCACTTCCTGATAAGCTGGATCAAATCATAGATGCCGACTTACTAACACTAGATGAAGAAAATATAAGTGAAAAGTTGCAATGTGTGGCATCAGTTTATGGAATTAGCCATGAATTGCACAGCAACATCACCTGGTGAAAGGATGAACATGACTGATGTTGTAGCAGCATTGAAAAAGATCAAAGATCGGCTTTCTTCCCATTATTGAAAGACCTAATGAATTGACAACATGTACTCTCCAAATCCTATTTGCGAAGAGAAAAACAAGTTATGAAGTTCACTGGCAATGAGACCAGTGTAAAGCTAGCTAGCTTGTGTACCTTTTTCGTTTTCTTAATGACTAATATATTAGCTTTAAGAATTTAAGCTTTATCCTCCATTTTCATGACTAAAGCATTTTCCTTTTCCTCATTCTTTACCAATCTTATATACTAGCTACTCCATCACATCACATGTTAATTATACTTGTCTCTCTTGTGTAGCAACGAAGAGTGCCTTTCCATTATCTGATTTTTCTAAGTATCCTTCCAATTAAACATACAAATGAATCCAATATATCTCCCACGTTATAACATTTTTAAACAAGAAAATATCTTAGGCAGACGCAGAATGGGAGTTGAATTTGAAGAAACCAGAAAAACAGAGGTAGTAGTAGAGTGATAAGATATTCATCTACTGTCGTTTTGCTAGGAATACACAGTTTTTCTGAGTCTTCTTCTACTCCACTGTTCTGTTGTTGTGGTGAGTCTTACGTTAGAGGCGGACCTACATCGTCGACAGAGGGTCACCGGCACCAAGAAACTTCGGCAAAAACTCCATATATACTTGCTAATTTCTTCGAGAAATAACCAGATATTAACAAAGGCCTTCGTACCAATTTTTATTACCAGTGATCACTTTTTATTGAATGTAATAGTGCCTCTGTAAATGTCGAATCTCGGGTCCGCCTCTGCTTATTTACAACACATTGCTACAGTAAGGATCAACAGAATTCCATGCTTCATTTAAGCAACATATATAGTGTCCCCATGAAGCCATTTAGGTTTCTCGTCCTAACTTCACAACCTCTAACGGTAGTCAACAATATCATTTTACGTATGAGACATCCAAATTTGAGAACAGGGACTTCTAAAATACTTCTGCACATTAATATCAAATAACTACAATTCAATTTCAAGTTAATCAGAGAAGGTTATATGAAACTTATGTATCGATTTCGTTTTCGACCAGGTCCAATTCATTTCAACGTTTCTGCGCAACAATATAAATTGCAAAGATAGACAACCTCTTGAATCAACTTTAAGGGTTCACCTTATAAGATAAAAACAATCAATTCAAGAGTCTATAATTATGGGTTCGAGTCGTGGAAGCTGTTAAAGAAATCAGTGTGTTTGTGGTGAAAAATCTAGATATGCTTCAAGCCGTATACCTTGTTAGGATCACTTTCCAAAGAGAATTATTTCTCCCTTACAAATACTCTCTCGGGATAGAATGAAGTAAAGCCAAGAAGAAATAATAAATTAGATCTCCAAACACACAAGTATCAGTACTGCAGTTTTTCTTAAGGAAGAAAGTTGGTACTTGAAATATATCGCAAGGTATCTTATGCCAAGGAGTGTTACCCTATTTATATAAGATGTCTATTTCTCAAAGCTACTGGAAAAGCACCAGAAAACACTAACCAAAAAGGTGCAACGAATCAGCCTAAGTGATACTCGAAGCGACGCAACGTTTCGCAAAGCAACATGTTGTATCAGAACTTTAAGCCAAATAACCGTTTTCCCTTTTGCTTATTCCTCTTATTTTCTCTTGAAAATTCCAACAATCCCCCACCATTTTCAAGTGAAAATAACAACCCAACAATTCCTTTAGAAAACAAGAGACAAGTGAATCCATGCATAAATGAAGTATCTAGCGATTGAACTTCAAATTAGCGGAATACAATTTTTATTAAACTGAATAGTCAGGTAAGACAAGTCTTTTGAACCGACCACCATATTGTAAAATAGGATGTATCTCACACATGAATTCTAAGGCCTTGTGTTCTAATCCTCTCGCGAATGCATAGAAGCCAAACCCGAGCTTCTTGAAGCAGCCCACTTCGCATCCACGTAGGTAGACCCTTATTAACGTGCTTCTGCAAGAACACCCACCAATAGGTCTATTAAGAATTTATAAACTCAACCTCCTTTTAACAAATTGCAGGACAAAGCACTTACTTTAGGACGGTAATACCAAGTGCTATCAACCAATAAAGAATGTTGTCATTCATTGAACTCGAGACTGGATGTTGTACCAAGCGTCAAGTTGAGGCTTCACCCTTAATGTTCTTTCTTTATGGGTTTTAACCCCATCCCCCGTGATGTTCTCAACAGCAAGTCCCTTTCCAATCCCTTAGTCAATGGGTCGGCAAGATTATTAAGTGAACATACATAGTCAACAATGATCACCCTATCTTTAATTAATTGATTTATATAACTATGTCTAAGGCCAATATGCCTAGACTTTCCGTTATATATATGACTGTAAGCTCGAGCTAAGGTGGCCTCATTATCACAATGGATAGAAACCGGTGGCATGGGCTTAGGCCATAATGGAATATCAAAAAGCAAATTTCTCAACCATTCCCCTTCCTTAGAAGTGGATGACAAGGCTACAAATTCTGCCGCCATAGTTGAATCTGTAAGACATGTTTGCTTCTTAGATCCCCAAGATATTGCACCCCCATCAAGGAGGTATACTCATCCACTTGTTGAGGAATAATCCTCTTAATCAGTTATCCAACTCGCATCTGAATACCCTTCTAGTATAGCGGGATCACCACTATAATAGATGCCATAATCTAGAGTTTTCTTGAGATACTTTAGTATTCTTCTTATAGCATGCCAATGATGCTCACTCGGATTGCAAGTATATCTGCTCAACTTACTCACTGCATATGCAATATCGGGTTTCGTACTAGTTATAACATACATCAAGCACCCGATCAACTTAGCATACTCAGGTTGAGCAATTGGCCTTCCACCATTTCTTTCCAATTTAAAACATGGATCATACGGTGTAGAAACAGGATTACAATCAAAATGATTGAATTTCTTTAACACTTTCTCAATATAATGAGATTGTATTAAGAAAATCCCCCCACCATTTCTAATAATTCTTATACCAAGAATAACATCCGCTTCTCCCAAGTCTTTCATGGAGAACTGAACAGATATGAATCTTTTGGTGGTCTTGACCTGTTCCATGTCGGTCCCAAAAATTAACATATCATCTACATACAAGCAAATAAAAAATCCTTTTCCTTTTTCAAATTTTGAGTAAAGACACTTGTCTGATTCATTGATTTTAAAACCATTAGATAAAACTACTTCATCAAATTTTTAATGCCATTGCTTAGGGGCTTGTTTTAGCCCATACAATGATCTTACAAGTTTGCAAACTTTCTTCTCTTTTCCTTTAACTACAAACCCTTGGGGTTGTCTCATATAGATTTCCTCTTCTAATTCACCATTCAAAAATGCTGTTTTGACATCCAATTGTTGAATTACTAGATTGTAAATGGAGGCCAGTGCAATAAGCACCCTTATCGTGACTATTCTAGCCATAGGAGCATACGAATCAAAGTAGTCAATGCCGTGCTTTTGGGTAAAATCCCTAACCACAAAGCGAGCTTTGTATTTATCCACGGTACCGTCGACCTTTAACTTCTTCTTGAACAACCATTTACCATCTATGGGCTTGCAACCGGTTGGAAGATCCGTTAGGATCCAAGTATTATTTTTCATAGTGGAATCAATCTCATTTTGGATAGCCTCCTTCCATAACGGTGCATATGGAGATTGCATGGCCTCACTAAAAGTAGTGGGATCATTTTCCATATTATAACAGTAAAAAAATTTATTTTCAGTTTTATCAATTGAACCTTCTACTAAATAGATGTAGAAGTCATCTCCATATGTCTTTTCTTTTCTAAATCTCTTACTTCTTTTTACTTCAACAATGTCATCTTGATTTTCACCATTTTGAAAGATTGATGATTGTGAAGTGGAAGAACTTGGATCATCTGGAACAATATCTTTTGGTCTAGGAATTGATACAAATCTAGTTTCATAAAAAAATGCATCTCTTGATTCAATGACGGTATTAACCGAGTATGAATCATTTGGTTCAATGACTAAAAAACTGTAGACTTTGCTATTTTTATCATATCCTATAAAGATGCATTCAATTTCTCTTTCACCCAACTTTTTCCTTTTAGGTTCCGGGACCTCAACTATAGCCCTACATCCCCAAACTTTGAGATGACTCAAATTTGGTTGTCTCTTGTTCCAAAGTTCATATGGGGTTGTTGGATTCCTTTTATTAGGAACCCTATTAAGAATATAACAAGTCTTTAACATAGCTTCACCCCAATAGCCGTGACTTAACCCGGAGTTAGACAATAAAGAATTAACCATTTCCGTTAAGACTCGATTTTTCCGTTCGGCTACACCATTTTGTTGTGGTGTATATGGTGCCGTTACTTAGATGCACAATACCAGTGCTTTGGAAAAATGTGGGATTATAATATTCTCCTCCCCTATCGGTCCTAAGACATATAACGCAAGATTCACATTGCAATCCACCTCAGTCTTGTAAATTTTGAATTTTTCTAATGCTTCATCTTTAGAATTTACAAGATAAACTTTGCAAAATCTAGAGTAGTCATCAATGAATGTAATGACATATTTCTTTCCTTCGATTGTAGGAGTACTATGAAAATCACTCAAGTCACTATGAATTAATTCAAGAAACTTAGTACTTCTCTGGATACTTGGAAAAGATTTTCTTGTGATCTTTGTTAATATGTAAGTTTTATATTTTTTACTATCCACAGTCATCACTGGTATCAAACCACATTTAGATATATCCCTCATTCTATGAAAATTAACATGTCCTAAACGGGAATGCCACAACGAAAAATTAGAGTCAAGGATGTAAATAGAAACTTCATCATTCATTGCATTGTCATTACTGATAATTACATTTAACTTAAACATGCCATTGGCATAATACCCCTGCCCAACAAATACACCACCCTTAGACAATACAAATTTATTGGCTTCAAATACTTGTTTGAAATCATGTTTGTTCAAGAGGCTACCAGAAATAAGATTTTTTCTAACACTGGGAACATAAAATACATCATTTAAAATTAACATCTTTCCAGATGTGAACTTCAATTTCACTTGTCCCATGCCCTTGACTTCCACAGTTGAAGAGTTCCCTATGTAGAGGACGGTCCCATCATCAACCGATGTGGGCGACTTGAAGAAAGAACGATCATTGCACACATGCTTGGTAGCACCTGTGTCTATCCACCAAGAATTGTCATTTTCAATAACATTGATTTCAGAGATCATGGCTACATAGTTGTCCTTTGATGCTCCTTGGTTTCCTCGACTCTTCTTTCTTTTCCAGATAGAGCAATCCTTCTTCTTGTGGCCCGGTCTGTTGCATTCATAGCACATACCTTGGAACCCCTTCTTCTTTTTTCCATCATCATAAGGCCTCTTCTTATCGTTATATTGTCCTTTGTGTGGTTTGGAGGACTCCCCATGTTCAACAACATTAATCTTACCATCTTGAGTGCTAGGCTCTTTGGATTCATACTGCATGCGGAACTCTTGTTCTACACGAAGATGATTGCCAAGTTCTTCCAGGGACATGTCCTCCTTTTTGTGTTTAAGATTTCATTTGGAGTCTTTCCATGACGAGGGTAGTTTATCAATAATAGAAGACACTATAAAGGTTTCATCCATCAGAATTTTGTGTTGGAGGAAACGGCTTACAATACGCTAAATTTCATGAAATTGATCCATGACTGACCGACCTTATACCATCTTATAATTATTAAATTGTGAGACAAGGAATTTCTTACTAGAGGCATCTTCAGACATGTACTTGTTCTCCAGAGCATCCCACAGTTCCTTAGCAGTCTCCACATGTTGATATATATCGAATAAAGCATCCCACATTCCATTCAATATATGGCCTCGGCAGATGTAGTCATCATTATCCCATTTCATCCTAGCCCTTGTGCTTTCCAATGGTTCCTCTTCGCCTTCATTGGCCTCCGATGGACGAGCGGTGGAAATCACATACACAATCTTTAGTGTTGTCAGGAGGAAGTGAATTTTCTTTTGCCAACGGCGAAAATCAACTCCACCAAACTTGTCAAGTTTGGAAAAATTGGTGGTGAGATCTTTCAGGGAAGACATGATGATAATTCTCTTTGATTGTTAAAGAAATCAGTGTGTTTGTAGTGAAAAATCTGGATATGCTTCAAGCCATATATCTTGTTAGGATCACTTTCCAAAGAGAATTATTTGTCCCTTACAAATACTCTCTCGGGATAGAATGAAGTAAAGCCAAGAAGAAATAATAAATCAGATCTCCAAACACACAAGTATCGGTACTGCAGTTTTTCTTAAGGAAGAAAGTTGGTACTTGAAATATATCGCAAGGTATCTTATGCCAAGGAGTGTTACCCTATTTATAGAGGATGTCTATTTCTCAAAGCTACTGGAAAAGCACCAGAAAACACTAACCAAAAAGGTGCAACGAATCAGCCTAAGTGATACTCGAAGCGACGCAACGTTTCGCAAAGCAACATGTTGTATCAGAACTTTAAGCCAAACCGTTTTCCCTTTTGCTTATTCCTCCTATTTTCTCTTGAAAATTCCAACAGAAGCAGTAATTAATACTTGCATTAGCGGGCTGCCGAATTCACGAGTTCATGAAATCACTTATTGCACATCAAAATATTGAAGGGAAGTGAAAAATGAAAGTAAGTTATACTTTTGACAGAAGAAAATTAAATTTTACAAATTCAATGATCATGAGGCAATGGGAATACGAGTGGTATTAGGCAATCTTCTTCCATGAACGAATGAGCTGAAAAGATGCAAAGCTCTAGATGGCTGTGCGTAGGGAACCATATGAGCAGCTCCTCTTACTGTTGCAAATGTGAGTTTATCACCATATTCAACTTGCCATCCTCCTACTTGACCTTTGTGAAACCATGCTCCATATGGTACTGTTGTCTTCATCTTTAAATCATTAGCTAATTCTCGCACCAATGATCTTGACCCTATTAGTGGTACCACTGAGTCTTGATCTCCACTGTCATATACAATAGCTTAGAATCATGCTAATGACAACAAAAGAGAACTATATTCGAGATTTAAACGAGGCGGATCTAGAATTTTCAAGTTTGAGTGATTATTTCTTTTGGTGAATAACTTAACCTTCAACCAATTAAGTGCACCATTCGTCCTTTTTGGAGCATAGGTGCCAACCGTTAATAGCATACCAATTTTAGAAAATATGTACATAAAATATTTAATTTTGAGGACAGACTATGGGTTGACTTGCCCCGTTATCTGCCCCTGAATCTAGTTTCTTTTTGTCTGAAATAAATAGTGAGCGCTCAATACTTTATAGCATTATATTGTATATATTAATATCCTGTGCGACATTATGTGCAGGTGAGGATTTTCTTTGGAAAGTTAAGTGAAATCCACACAAACCCATTGTTATTCCTAGTAGTCATCGTAATTCGAAGAAAATAACATGTTTAATTACCTGAATATCCAAAGAGGAACATCATGTTGAATAATGTTTTTGAGAGATGGAAGCATATCAGTGTCACCATCTGATTGAGAGTAATTCAGCACACTATCTCATACAAACACCACCAAAAGAAAGATCGCATTAATTAAGAATCTGAAATATATGGTATGAATTCTAACTATTTCAGTATAATTATTTTCAATATTAAAGATTTCAAAACAATTAAGATTACATACTCACTGCACATGGTCCATTCGTAAGGTAGATTAGTGCGATTAGCATGAAGAGCTTTCTGAACCTCAGGTAGGTTGAAATAGAAGTATCTTTCTGATGTCATGCAAACATCTACTCCCATACTCATCTTTGTAACCTATTCTCCAATAAAATAACAAAATCAAATTTTACAAACATATTCACAGAGTTAATTAATTTTACGTATGACCACTGAATTCATTATATAATAGATATATCACAATGCTTTTTAATCACTTTACTGTCACTATTGGATAAAGTTCAGTAATCACACGCGAAACTAATAACCCTACATTCATTCAAGTTGAATAGCTTAAGACATTATAATTCTTACTTGTTTGTGTAAACGCAGCTCTTGCTGAACGATAGAAGGATAACAGACATCCAAAATAACGTCGTAGACATTAATATAGTCAGAAATTACTTTATATGCTTCATCAATAGCTTGGTTGCATGAGATTGGCTCGTTATGAGGAACTGGGAATTCATAATCATCAAAATTGCAGTGTTCTTTGATTCTCAAATATAATTCGTCTGATATCATTCCATGTGACCAGTAATATTCATACACTGCTGGAACATCTCTGTCTAGTCTCAAAAGTGGATTTCCAATCTGTAGAAATTGAAAATAGAAATTACTTCTAATTTAGGAGGGCTGATTTTAATATATAGAGGAAAAACTAAAGGAAATAACTAAGAGTATATGATTTTGAGTGTTCTTACAGCTACTCCCTTTAGGTTAAACTTAAAATCCTTGGACTGCTTGTTGTAGTCTAGTATGACATTTGCCAACTGTGGTATATAATGTCCTATCATCAGAATAAATAAGACATATATAGTAAGCTAATTTTTGATAGAACATAAATAAAATAAAAATTGCAAATATGATATCTCGTACCTGCATAACTTTCACCTGTAAGGAACAAAGGTTTAGATTTTAATTCTGAAAACTTTTCGTACCATCTGAGCATGAAAGTGAGCATATCCTTAGCTGAACCACAAAAAAAAACAAATGAGAACATTAATCTTTCTTTTTTCTCTTTTCTGTAAACAAACTTTTTAACAAAATTAAAGGAGAAAATGTAGAGGTGGAAGTGATATATATACCAGTGGAGTCATCTCCGCAAGTATAATCACTAGATGTGTTTGAATAAGACCATCCAACACCAGCAGGAGATTCAATAAATAGAAGATTTGATGCTGTATCAATCAAAACAAACAAATATTGCAGAAATTATAGTGGTAAGAATTAAATACTGATCTTTTTCTTTCTTGGTATTTTGTAGTATAATAATTAAGGTAATGTAATATTATACCTTTATTCCAAGATTTAGTATTTCTTCTGAGACCACGGCCATCACCTCTAGGAAAGAAGGGTCCTAATTCTGTAAAGGCACCTCCTCCAATTGACGAACATCCTGGACCTAAAAATAATAAAGTTATTAAAGACTAAGACGAAATTAAGAAATAACCCTTCATATACAAAATTACTAGAAGATTTCTTTTAAAAACTTGTAATTCAAATGTTGAGTAATGATGTTGATTGCTCCATTGTATGAGAGTCATCATTGCTAACAATACTAGTGAATATAATTTTAAAATCTTTTGACATAATAAAAATACACCAAGCACGGTGTAGTTTGATTAGCTTAGAGGTCCTTTAATTTGCGTAAATTTTATATATATATATATATATATATATATATATATATATATATATATATATATATATATATATATATATATATATATATATATATCGTTTGTGGAGGACTAATACAAAAGATATACATATACGGAGTATCTCTTAAGATTTTTTAATTCCTTTTTTCTTCTTTTTTCTAAACAAGGTGCAACAACTTTAGGGGTACTCCAAATTATTTTCTAAAATATATTTGAGAAAGATAAATATATTCTAGTCACTTCCAATTTCACGATAAATGTTTGATCAAATTAACTCTAAAAAGGAAAGATGAAAAATAGAAATTGAATAATAATCAGCTTGTACTTTATAGTGATGAAGGTCATGTCCTCAAGCAAGCAAGAGACTAATTGTTGATGAGAAAATTAAATACACTCTCTCTCTCCAAAATTCAGTTTGCAGCACATATGTAATATCTAGCAGACTTAAGGGGTCGTTTCGTAGGGTGCATTAGCCTTGTGTATTAATAATACATTGTTTGGTAGGGTGTATTAACTTTGTGTATTAATAAAACATTATTTGGTAGACATTTTAAACCCATGCATTATTTATGTAAGCATTAGTTATATCATATTTGGTATTATCCTATGCATAATTAATGCATAGAAAATAATGGTATTAGCAATGCAATGTGTTTTAATGCATGCATTAGCTTAGTTAAAGACAAAATTGTCCTTCAAAATTAATGCTTGATTAAGATATGCTAGTTAGTATATTAATACAAGTTCAAAATAATCCAAATAGTGAGAAATAAAATTATATCCCTAGTAAATAAATAAATTCTTAGCATATTTTCTTTTTTATAAATAAATATTTAATTTTATTTTACAATATAGGTAGACAAATAAAATATTTTTTTAAACCTTTTCATATAAAAATATTTCTCAACATATGTCTCTTATAAAATGTTAGAGTGTGGACTAGTTTTGAGGGTATTTTTTTAAATAAATAATTCTTTTAGAAATTGAGCAATGTTTTAATACATCAAATCAAACAATGAATAAGAAATATGTTAACATAACTAATATCAGTATAACTAATGCAAGCATAACTAATATCAACATTACTAATACACCCTATTTAACATTATTCTTATGGATCAAAGTGGAAATGTAAAGAATTGATCTATATGAGATAGAGAAAGAAAATATAACACAACTCCCAACTTGCAAGACAAAGTTCTTTGACTATTGTAGCTTAATTAATATTAGCCAAACGACTTTCAAAATGGTACTTCGGTCCAGTTGTCATGTAAAATCAGGTGACCTACATGTGGCGAATACAAGACAATGTCTATCAAATATTCTTAATAGGTCTTCGTTTGTGAGTTGTGACTATTGGTTACGAGTTCAACAACAACAACAACGTCCCAATATAATTTCACAGGTGGGATTTGGGGAAGGTAATATATACGCAGACCTTACCCCTATCCCGAGAGAACAGAAAGACTATTGGTTACGAGTTCAAACAGTGAAATTGTTTGCCTATATCGTATACTCTACTAAATACTTATGCTAATATAGGTTGACTACATTATATTCATTTTCAGGTGCGACCCTTCTCAGATGATGTGTGAAGCATAATACTTTGTCCATTAAAGTGTCTTTTTTATTTTTTTAAAGATGAGTTAATAAGGTTGAATATGTTGAATTTGGCAAATACAGCAATCCCACATCGGTGGGAGACTTAAGTTGGGGGAATTTTCCCCCTATAAAAGAAGGCCTAATGTTTAGGATTAAACACACCTCTCATTTGCCTTCTTATCTTCTTAAGGCATTTGTATCTTCTCTCTTTAGTATTATTTCACTTGTATTTTTGGAGTGAAATAAAAATATTGGTTGTGTCCGAGGAGTAGGCAAAATTAGCCGAACCTCGTTAATTCTGGTGTT
>MU681455.1:0-31342 GCA_026770625.1 Nicotiana glauca
TGTCCTTTAATTGGAAAAACTCCTTCCACCACGCCCCTCGCGGGGTGCGGCAGCGCCGAAAGGAGGTGTGACAACTGCCAACCCTTTACGTAATATATTACATAAGCATGAATTATCAGGTAGGTTGGCTAAATGGGCTATAGAGTTAAGTGAATATGAAATCACATACCAGCCAAGAACTGCTATAAAATCACAAGTGTTAGCTGATTTCGTGGCTGATTTTAGTCAGGGGATGCAATTAGAAGCAAAAAAAGAATTATAGGTGCTTAATGGGGCTAATCCAGGAACTTGGATTTTATTTGTTGATGGTTCATCTAATATAAAAGGAGCAGGTTTAGGGATTATTTTGGTACCACCTACGGGTGAAACCGTATGACAAGCTATCAAATATCATTCTATAACTAACAATGAGGCAGAGTATGAGGCTGTGATTGCAGGTTTGGAACTGGCACAAGAACTTGGCATAAACCAGATTATAACCAAGAGCGATTCACAACTCGTGGTTAATAAAATGCTGGGGACTTATATAGCCAGGGAGACAAGGATGCAGTAATATTTAGAAAAGGAGCGGGAGTTAATAAAGCAATTTCAAACATAGAAAGTTACACAAATACCAAGGGATGAAAATCTTGAAGCAGACATATTAGCTAATCTCGCATCTGCGGCTGACGTGGCAAACAATGCAAACGCTTCGGTTATTCATTTATTTCATTCAGCTCTCGACCCAAATAAAAATGAGGTGAATTTTAATAATTTAACATGGGATTGGAGGAACGATATTGTTGCTTTTTTGTAGTATGGAATCGTCCCTGATGACAAGAAAAAATCTTATGCACTTCGAAAAAAGGCTGCTCGGTACTGCTTAAACCAAGGCAACTTATATCGTAAAATGTTCAGTGGTCCCTTAGCTAGATGCCTCGAACCTTCTCAAATGGAGTACGTAATGAGGGAAATACACGAGGGGCATTGTGGAAATCACGTCGGAGTAAGATCACTGGTAAGAACCTTAATTAGGGCAGGTTATTACTGGCCTAAAATGGAAGAAGAAGCAGAAAGTTTAGTGGACAAATGTGATAAATGTCAAAGGTACAGTAACAACATGCATAGACTCGCGGAATTATTACATACGGTCATCGCACCATGGCCATTCATGAAATGGGAAATGGATATCGTAGGTCCATTACTACAAGCAAAAGGACAGATAAAATTTCTGCTTGTGCTTACTGATTATTTTACTAAATGGGTAGAGGCAGGAGCCTTCAAACATGTACGAGAAAAGGAAGCCAAAGATTTTATTTGGCGAAATATCACATGCCGATTTGGTGTACCAAGGGAAATCGTATGTGATAATAGACCTCAATTTATAGGAGCTCAAATCACAGAATTTTTTCAAAGCTGGAAAATTAAAAGGATTACGTCCACACCTTATCATCCGGTAGGTAATGGGCAAGCACAATAAATAAACAAGGTTATTATCAATAATTTAAATAAGTGTTTGGAAGAATCAAAAGGAAATTGGCCAGAAGTGCCACCTGGTATTTTATGGGCATATCACACAACAACAAAAACAAGTACGGGGGAAACACCATTTTTATTAGTTTATGGAGCAGAAGCTTTAATTCTAGTTGAGATAGGAGAGCCAAGTACGAGGTTTACACACGCAACTGAAGATCTAATGACGAAGAAATGCGTTTAAGCCTCGATTTTCTTGAAGGAAGAAGGGAAGCTGCATTAGTAAGAATGGCGGTACAGAAGCAAGTCATAGAACGATATTACAACCGGAAAGCACGCCTCAGATTTTTCAAAATAGGGGACTTTGTGCTCAAAATTTTTTTTCAATCTACAAAGATAGCTAATATAGGAAAATTAAGTCCGACATGGGAAGGGCCCTATAAAATTTGTGGAATTGCAGGCAAATGAGCATATGAATTGGAAACAATGAATGGCAAAGTGCTACCTTCGCATTGGAACGATGTTCACTTGAAAATATATTATTTCTAAAGAATACCCATGATCAGGTACCCATCTTTTTAAGTTTATTTTTGAATTGCTAAAATTTTACTAACGATTTTAGATGCTAGGCAAAAAACTAACCCATACTAAATGATGAATCACGACCTATAAGGCACATAGAATAAATTAAAATTCCTGGCCTAAGGTTATAATTATTCTGATAGAAATATAAACGGGTTAGGCAGTCTTCATCTAAAATCGTACCTCCGAGTCCTGTATGTTTTTCCTTTTTAGGAAAAGGACCAAAAGAGAGAGACAATCAAGTGCTCGAGGTTTCAACACTCAAACACTTGGGGGACAACATAATATACATGAGTATATATAAAGAAGGCAAATAAGGTTGAAGAAAAATCAAGCCTGAAAAAGTCAAGTGCAGAGTAAAAGTCACAAAAGTCACGAGCCAAGGCTAAAGAAAACCTTACTGTAGTTAGGGTAAAAGCTATGTACTAAAGCAGGTTATAAGAAAAAACCTTGTGTTTATTATTCTGAAATGGGTTATAAAGAAAAACAACGTGTCAGATAAATGTGATATGTGATCTTTTGAATACCGAGTTTTAAAAAGCATATCATCTATGTATACCTCCATAGTCTTACCTAAATGCTCTTGAAATATTGTGGTAACTAACCTCTGATACGTTGCACTTGCATTTTTTAGACCAAAGGGCATTAATTTGTAACAATAAGTCCCCTTGCCTGTTATGAATGAAGTTTTTTCTTCATCTCCAAGATCCATTTTGATCTGATTATACCCTGAATATGCATCTAAAAAACTTAATAGTTCATGACCTGCAGTTGCATCGATCAATTGATCCATATGAGGTAGTGGAAAAGAATCTTTAGGAAAGGCTTTATTAAGATCTATGTAATCTACGCAAACCTGCCACTTACCGTTCTTCTTTAGAACCACAACAGTGTTAGCTAACCAGTTAGGATACTTTACCTCACGAATATAACCAATTTTTACCAATTTTTGGACTTCTTCTTGAATCACCTGATTCTTGAAAGTTCCTTGCTTTCTTTTCTTTTGTTTGACAGGGGTGTATGATGGATCTTCATTTAGTTTATGAGTCATCACCTCCGGTGGTATCCCTGTCATGTCAGAATGGGACCAAGCAAAGCAGTCCACGTTAGTTTTCAAAAATTTAATTAACTTACCTCTCATACCTTGGCTAAGGTGTGCTCCAACATAGACTTTTTTATCAGGCCATTGAGCGAATAACACGACAGGCTCTAATTCTTCTATTGTTGTTTTGATGTTTTCATTTTCTTCTGGTTCTTGAATGAAATCGGGTCTTGAATCCACATCTATTTGCTCTGAATCAGTTGAGGTTTGTGTTGTGAGGTCCTCAACTGCCTTCTGTGATTGCTATTTACCTTTACCTGTTGTGCTTGTAACGAAGTTGATAGCCCTAGATGTATGCTGATCTCCACGAATTTGACAGATTCCCCATGGCGATGGAAATTTAATAACTTGATGCAAGGTGGAAGGAACAACATCCATTTCGTGGATCCATGGTCTCCCAAGAATCATGTTGTAAGCCATCTCCATGTCTACTACCTGGAACTTTGTATCTTTGATGACTCCTTCAGCGAATGTGGTGAGCATAGCTTCCCCTTTGGTTACCACACTAAAATTGTCAAATCCTGATAAAGAATGCACTTTTGGTACCAATGTATCCTCTGCTTGCATTTCACGTAGCACTCGTAACAAAATAATGTTCACGGAACTACTTGGATCAATTAAAACTTGTTTCTCGTTAGTATAATGTACAAGTAAAGATATTACCAGTGCGTCGTTATGTGGAGTTAATAGACCCTCGGCATCTGCATCATCAAACATCATATTTTCTTCCTCTAACACATGTCGCAACCGCTTCCCGTGGGTAATTGTAACTTTGGAAATCTTGTTAGCTGCGGTATATGATACGCCATTGACGTCTTCATCCCCACTTATAACATTAAATGTTCTTTTGGGAGAAGGTGGTTTTGGAGCCTCTTGCCTATTTTTCATGTATGCATGTTTACCTTTCTCACTGAATAATTCGCTGAGATACCCTTGTTTTAACAAATGATCAACTTCTCTCTGCAAGAATCTGCAATTTACCGTTTTATGTCCGTGATCGTTGTGGAATTCGCACCAATGATCAGGGTTTCGCCTGTTTGGATTTGATCTCATCTCCTTCAGCCATCGTATCTTATCTCCCATGGTTCTTAAAACAACTACGAGTTCAGAAGTGCTCACGTTGAAATTGTAACCACCAAACCTTGCCTTCAGACCTCTATCATCATCTCGTGACTCACGTGTGTTTCGATCATTCCCAAATCTTAAGGACGAGCCTGATTCTTTATTCCTTGATTTGTGGTCGTACCTCTGATTGTCCTGCTTTGTTCATGAGCCTCTTCCCGCAGGTCCTATGTATGGCTCGTACATTTTTTTACCAGATTTTTTTTCATTTTCTACACGTCTTGAGCTTACTTTTTCTTCTTTTTTATGGTGTGAAATAATATCTTCTTCAATCCTCATCTTTGTACTATATATGTTATAAACGTCATTCAACGTTGTAGCTGGGAATTCTCGGAGGCTTTCATTGAGTCGCCTCGTAGCTTCTGAACCCTTCTCATTCAAATAGCTTGTAAAGGCTATGGCTGCACAATTGTCAGGTACACACGACAATGTCATTCTTTCCCGTTGAAATCTGTCCACGAATTCCCTGAGCAATTATGAGTCCCCCTGCTTGATCTTGAAAATATCTTCCATTTTTTTTCAACTTTTTGAGCTCCCGAGTGTGCTTTGATAAAAGAATCTGCAAGCTCAGCAAAAGAATTTATAGAATTTTTGGGTAAAAGAGAATACCATGTTAGCACTCCTTTAGTGAGCGTTTCACCAAATTGTTTGACCAATACTGATTCAATCTCCTGCTTAGTCAAATCATTGCCCTTTACGCCCGTTGTAAATGCAGTCACGTGATCTCGTGGGTCTGTTGTTCCATCATACTTTGGAATATCAGGCATTTTGAACTTCTTTAGAATTGGGAGAGGAGCAGCACTTGGCTTCCAGGTCTGTTGAGAATACTTATCCATATCTACCCCTTTGATCACGGGAGGCACCCCGGGGATTTGCTCTATGCGGTCACTTTGCTCCATGAGCTGTTTCTGCAATGTTAGTACAAGATTTTGTAAATCAGAATTAACTGGATTACCTGGTTCTCCCTCCTGTGATTCGCTGGGGGTTCCAGCGCTACCTGAATTAATTAGCACGGAACGAGGGTTCTCGAGAGTATTGTTATTTGGGGTAGGTGTAGGTGGAGCAGCAGGTAATTGGCTAACAAAAGCCTGAAGAGCTTTGTTGACCTGAGTGGCAATAAGTTTTTGTAAAGCCTCATCCATAGCCTTTACATTTTCGAATTGAGCCTGTCCATCTGTATGAGATCCATCAGGAGTGCCTTCACGAGACCGCCATGGAGAAGCTCGTGGAGAAGGAATCAGTGCGTTATTATCTTGCAGATCTCCCTGAAGTTGTTGATTTGTTTGGTTTTCTTGGTTTCCTTGGATGTTGTCATTGTTGTTCGACATAGTTGGCGCAACAAAGAAAATCAAGCTAGAATGGAATTGATTATCAGATTTCCGGCAACGGAACCAATTTGTTTAATCAAAAAATAAAATTTTAGTCAAAGCTTGAATTTAGAAGAACTCGAGTTACTGATAATCAAGAAAATAAATAAAAAGAAATAATTCTGGATAGCAAGATGAAAATCAAGAGAAATAAGTAAATTAATGTATATTCTTATAATGTTTCGTCCCCCTACAACTGGTCATATATCTCCTTTTTATAGATACATTTGGAAATATACGTTTCGCTCAAATCATAATGAGGCTATTATGAATGATTAAAGACATTGAATGCTACGTTACACAATCATTACATTCAATACAAATTCTCTAACGTATTTAGTATTTAATGCCCATTAAATACTGTATCTATACTCTTTTCTATTGGCAGATTCCTTCTTTCTAATTATCGGATATAAATAAATTAAATAAGTACAAGCGTCGAGTTACTTGTCTGATTGCCCATGCCTCTTCCTCTTCCTCTTCCTTTGCTCGTGTCTGTTTGCAACTCATGACTCTTAGCTAATTGTAATTCTTTAACCATTTGACCACTCCACGCGTCTTGACACGTCACCTTTATATATAATTTTTCCCAATACATCGTGAAGCTTAAAATTGTTAACACACAATGTAAAAAAATTGAGTCGCTTAAGACGTGAAAGCAAAACTTTTTAACCTTACAGTTAATTTACAGAATTACCACAATTACTATTGTCCTTAACCTTCAAGTATAACAATTTTTTACTTGTTCGGTTGTACAAAAAAAAAATTTGAATATTTAAAAAAGTTATAATTAAAAAAAAAAATCCACTTAACCCATATTAATTCGGGTGTAATGTTATTTTCTTTAAATAAATCAATTAATGCGAGTAAATATTTTTTAGCCCTATATAAATAGTTATAGACCCAAAGCTAATAGAATTCCACTACTTTTTCTCTCTCTAGCGTCTGTTTTATTTCTCTCGTTAAACAATCCTAGGGTTTGCGTTTTTGTTTGCTCCGTTCAATCGACTATGTCTACTTCAAAGATGATTGTGTTGAAGAGTTCCGACGGCGAAACTTTCGAGGTGGAAGAGGCGGTGGCGTTGGAATCACAGACAATAAAACACATGATCGAAGACGATTGTGCTGATACCAGTATCCCTCTCCCTAATGTTACGAGCAAGATCTTGGCCAAGGTTATTGAGTATTGTAAGCGCCACGTCGATGCTGTTGCTAAAACTGATGATAAAGCCTCTGAGGATGATTTGAAAAGCTTTGATGCTGACTTTGTCAAAGTTGATCAGGCTACTCTCTTTGATCTTATCTTGGTATAACCATTTTTAACTTTTTTTTTTTTTTTAATTATAACTTTTTTAAATATTCAAATTTTTTTTTTGTACAACCGAACAAGTAAAAAATTGTTATACTTGAAGGTTAAGGACAATAGTAATTGTGGTAATTCTGTAAATTAACTGTAAGGTTAAAAAGTTTTGCTTTCACGTCTTAAGCGACTCAATTTTTTTACATTGTGTGTTAACAATTTTAAGCTTCACGATGTATTGGGAAAAATTATATATAAAGGTGACGTGTCAAGACGCGTGGAGTGGTCAAATGGTTAAAGAATTACAATTAGCTAAGAGTCATGAGTTGCAAACAGACACGAGCAAAGGAAGAGGAAGAGGAAGAGGCATGGGCAATCAGACAAGTAACTCGACGCTTGTACTTATTTAATTNTTTATTAGGTGGTACTTATTTTTGCCTGATTTTGTGTTCAGGTTTTTTCCGCTGTTATATGTATATGTGCTGCTTTATAATTTCTGCTTCTATTGGTTGTTGTCTTGAGTTATTGCTGTTATTTGATGGGCTAATTCTTGCTCCCTATGCCCCAATTTGTTGGAAACATTTTGGATTTTGAGCGTCAAATTTCTCAATTTTGACCACAAATTTGGGCATAGAATCTTTAATTTGTTTGAAACTAAACCAAAAGTACTAAGTCATAATAATTAATAATTAAAGTATTTAAAAGGCAAATGAAAAAATCGTGCTCTAAGAAAACTTGTTTGGCTCTCAAAATTCAAAATGCATCGAACAAATTGGAACGGAGGGGGTATGAAATAGCTGTGGAGGAACTTGGTCATTTTGATGTTAAACATTGACTCAACTACATGTGTTGAACAGAACCTACAATTAATCAATTGTTTTAGGCATTGTAAAGCTGTGCATAAAGTACAGGGTAGTCATAGGTCTCCCACAAAGTTTAGGTATGTTCTTATTTGTGTATTATCCTTTCTTTTTCTGTACGTCTTATTTCCATTGTTCTTTATTCAGGGCATTTTGAACCCCATTCAGTTGCTGATTATGTATCATGTTGTCTAGTTTTAATCTAGTATTTTCATATTTTTTACGTCCCAAATTTTTGGACACCGGCATTTTTCTTTACCATTTTCATAATTATTAAAAATCCAAATCCAAATCCAAACTATTCATATCTTAAAGTTTGATGTGATGTTTACACTGTCAGACTAGCTTTTTAACAATTAGTTTATATATTCTTCCACTGTCACTAACACTTCCTTATTTGATATGTAAGTTAAATTAAATTCTCAAACAATGAGATTGAAGAGCTGCATATGAACTGTTCTGGAGCCCTGATTCGTCTAAGTTGGTCGTTTGAATCCTTTGTTTTATTTTTCTTGTTTCTTTTGACCCATGCAAGGACCTTCTATATCATCTACCTGGCATTTGTTCTTTCTGTTTGATAACCTTTTTCAGAGGTTTAATAACCACTGCCGTTGTAAATTTCAGGCTGCTAACTATTTGAACATCAAGAGTCTGCTTGATCTCACTTGTCAGACTGTGGCGGACATGATCAAGGGGAAAACTCCAGAGGAGATCCGCAAGACATTCAACATCAAGAATGACTTCACACCTGAGGAAGAGGAGGAAGTTAGGAGGGAGAATGCCTGGGCCTTTGAGTGAATCTGATGTCTATTAACTTTCCATATTCTGGTGATAGATTTGAATATATTAGTAGATGCTATTAAGAATCTCTTATATTAGTGATAGATATGTCGTGCTGGTTGTTTGGTACTTTTTAACTTCGTTGTTCAACCAAGACAGTTAACCTCTTTTTCCTATATATATTTACTTGGTTTATCTTTAGAGTATTAGATAGTTTCAAAATGAAATGCGGTTGAATCGTGTTAAATTTGTTACATCTTTGTTGATATATTGCTGGTTGTTTTGTTCTTAGTGTTATTGTTTTAAGTGGTGCGTTGGCTGGTTGGTTATCATCTCGGAAACAGGAGGCATTTGGTCATTAAGTGGTAAAATATGCTTGAGGATGGTTTGGTATCCAAGATTCTTTTGAGCTTGAATTCTAAAGTGCAATTGTTGTATGCATTTAAGAGGTTGATCTCAAAATCATACTTGTTTAAAAGTACCAAACAAACAGCACGACATATCTATTACTAATATAAGAGATTCTTAATAGCATCTACTAATATATTCAAATCTATCACCAGAATATGGAAAGTTAATATGACTTATAGAATAGATCCTTGATAAAAAAATAGCTATGAGACGATTGATTGAACCTGTTGTTGTTGGGTGCTTGTTTTTATGACATTGTAGTTAATTGTTAACTTGGGAGATATTATTGTGGCTGCTTATACTTTATAAGTTCGATGATTTCGAAAAAAATGTAGCATGCTTGATGAATGTTATCATTGGTAGCAGAAGTTAAGGATGACAGGATTGGTCATACAACTCTTTGATCTTTAAAGTTACCACAATAAAGTGTCTGATGGCATATGATTATTTGGAGTTGCAAACACCCAGCATGTAGTTTAAGGTTCAAAGTGATTGTTCTTTTGCAGGTATAAGATTTAAAAGTGATGCAACTTCTTTTCTTTCTATGAAAATTATTGAGTAAACAAACTCCTTGTGAGAAAATCAGGAGAGTTGGTAAATCTGTGCCTATCAACTGTTGTTTTGATTTGACCAGATTAAGAGCCAACTTTTTGAATTGAGTAGTTTGAAAAACAACCAAAAACCAATTGTAGTTGCTTTGGGAGTTTGGCATCATCAAATATTCTTGGATTATTTGTGAAGAGGACTGATTTGGTCGACGGGCTTTATAGTTCATGTTCAGCATTATTATTCCATTTCACCAAAAGCACAAATAAACGAAGGTAAAATAGCACGGTTTAGCTAGTTTTCGGACTGATCATTCAAAAATAGCCAGCGTTTGTCAAGTCATTAAAAAATAGTTACTATTTTGCTGTAACAGAGATCGATCTAGCATAATATACTGGAGTTTCAGTATATTTTGAGCAATGTTTTTGTTAAAATTTATCTTTACATGAAAAGTGGCTAAATTTCGATTACTTTTGAAACTGTGGTTATTTTTGAATGACTAATTGTAAATCTGACTATTTTTGAATTTCTCCCCAAGCGAATGAAAGGAGCAACTATGATGGTCAGCATTATTATTCCATTTCATTTTCCCCCGGCCAATTTGACTCACTATAGAGCAATTTTTGAGTAGATTGAGGTGTTAACACAAATAAATTAAAGATTTGAAACTACATAGCCTCTATAACTTTTAAATTAGCTTATCAGAAAATGAAAAGGTATAGTGAATCCCCCATCAGTCTAAAACTTTAGGTGGATACGTGAACACCACCATTACAAGAAAAATCTTGAATACTTAATCAAGTTACAAGATAAGCACTAATTTTGTTTTAAAATAATACTTTGACGCAAATTGAAACAGACAAGTGAAAAACATTTTTTATTTCATTTTTAATTCAAGACCGATCCATTCTCCAGAGAATGTAAGAACATAATTCTACAAAGATGACATACCGATGTATTAATCTCACATTTGTAGTATTTGGAATATAAAAGAAGGAAAAAAAAAAAAAAAACCTTTTAAACTCACTCTTTGTGCATTGTTTTTGATATACTTTATTATTTTTAACAGAAAGCGAAAGGTGGTTGTTTAAAAGCTACAAAGAAAACCCGGGAAATTGGATAACCGATTGAGTAGTGAATGGTCCAAGTGTGATAACAGGTCGTTAATACTCCGGTATATGCTTTTATTCTCCTTCTCATTCTTCTCCTTTATCTTCACAGCTCCTTCACTCTGTTGTTGTGTATTTGCTATCTCAACAATGGCAACAATGGCGGAAGATCATCCATTGTTGCCGAATCGCGCTATGGAAATAGAACAAACGGAGAGTAGAGGCGAAGCAGCAGCAGCAGCGAAGAAGAAGAAAGCTAAACCTGCTCGTGTTGCTTCTCTCGATGTATTTCGTGGCCTCTGCGTTTTGGTAAAAGCTTTCCATTGTTTTTTTCTCAATGAAATTAGAAAAAAATAGTTATAACTTGAACCATGTTCTGTCTAAAAGTTTAGGTGAGATGGTCAAGCAAAGCATGCAACAGGTCATCTAACTTCTTTCTCACTTTGTTACTTTCTTCTGCATGTTTTTCTTTCTGTTTTGGAATTTTTTTAATCTTAAAGGTTCGAGTGCATTTTGTGAAAGTTCTATTCTTGATATATTTTGGGTTTTCGGAAGTATCGAGGCATTGAAGGGGAGCCTTGACGTAACTAGTAAAGTTGCTGCTACGTGACCAGGAGGTCACAGGTTCGAATTGTGGAAACAGCCTCTTGCAAATATGCAACATAAGGCTGCGTACAATAGAGCCTTGTGGTTCGGCCCTTTCCCGAACTCCACGCACAGCGGGAGCTTAGTGCACCGGGCTGCTCTTGGAAGTATCGAGGCATTGAATGTTTTGCTTCGTTTTCCTCCGCTTGTGTTTGCTGCCAGAATATTATAGAGAAAATGAATGAAGAACCAAAGGTTTTAGTTTACATTTATAGTGTTTATTTTTCCTTCAAAATTTTCATTTCCTTTAGCTTTCTACTTTTCTGTGAACAGAAAATAGATCTGTATCACTCAGTTGAATATAATTTCCTAGAGATAATGTTTTGTTGAGATTCCCTGAAATCTCCCCATATCTATTACTCCAATTGAATGTTGATACAAAAAAAAAGTATTGAAAAGAAATCTTGATAATGCAAATATAGAGGCAGTGATTGAGTGGAATCTATGTTTATTTTTTGATGACCACATTCCTAGTTCAGAAGGTCATTTGTTCCACTTTTAGGTACTGTTTTGCTGATACTGTAATCTCTATCCTTTATTAGGGTTAATTTTCACTATATAATCAACTTTTTTGACTTTAATTTGTTCACTGATTTCAGCTTATGATGCTTGTGGACTATGGCGGCTCTATTTTCCCAAGTATTGCTCATTCCCCGTGGAATGGTGTACACTTGGCAGATTTTGTGATGCCATTCTTCCTCTTTATTGCTGGAGTTTCCCTTGCAATGGCATATAAGGTATCTACTCTCAGATTTCATATTAGACATACCTATAATCTAGATGTTCTACTTTAGGCTTAATGCGTAGTTTTCATTATTAAAAAAAAGGCTTATAATGCATAGCCGTTAGACTTGATAAGTGATGTACCATTTTATGTATAGTCAACCATCACTCTTCACACTTCTAAACTCTTTTCCTATATCCGAAATTGCAGAAAGTTTTAGACAGAAACGGAGCCACTTTGAAAGCTGTGTTAAGGACATTGAAACTTTTCCTCCTCGGTGTTTTTCTTCAAGGTAATCTTACTAGCTTGTGTCAACTGCACTGAATATCATTTTCCACTTTTGAGCTCAACTTGTTTAAAACTTTCTGCAACTACAGTCTTGTAATGTGTTTTGATATGGAAGAGTTTGTGTATTGCATTGAGCAATTGCCTATAACAAAACCCTTTCAGGATCAACAGCAAACAGCATAAGCAAGAGAGGACTGGAATAAACTAGACTGTTATTAATGAAAAACGTCAGTAGACATATTTTTAGATCGAATTAGAATCTAAAAATGCTACTAGGGACTTCACTATTAGGATAGGTATCAGTTTAGTGTTTTACCGGATAAGTGGAGCTCGGCAAGTAGACATTGCTTAGCAAAGAGATACTTTAATAGAAGGCCTTGTAAAGTAAAGACACCACCTTATAGACAATTTTTTAGCATGTAGACTGTCAAGTAACTTAGTTTCTGTTATACATTTGTGCTAAAATTCTAATTGCTGGATCCTTTGTTTTTCTGTCAGTCTGGTGGCATCTTCTTGTTTTCTTCTTGATGAGTTGTCTATAGTCTTCTGCCTTCATTATCTCTATCCTCATTTTCCTGCATTAATGCATTTGACTTATCATCCATTCATGGTTATTTTTATATCAGGAGGTTACTTGCACGGAATAACGGGGTTGACCTATGGCATAGACATTGAAAAAATGCGATGGCTAGGAATTCTTCAGGTACTCTAGTTTGCGTTTTACTTGTTATTTATCCATCAGATTACTAGAAAGCTACAACTACCTGTCATTTTCATTTGCATACTATTCGCAACTTGGTATGTGAGATTTTGTAGAGATTGGTCTTATCATGTTTGAAAAATCTGTAATCTCTGGCCGACAGGCTACGGGCAGTAGAAATGTACAATAGGTTAGAAGGAACAAGCTATGCACTTACCTGTTCTATAAGGTATATTTGATATCATAGATACTAATTCTTTTTTGGTTACACAGAGAATAGCTGTTGGATATATCGTAGCAGCTTTGTGCGAGATATGGCTTCCACGCCGAAGGATAAAAAGAAGTGTTTTCAGTAATTACATTTGGCAGTGGTAAGATGACTTTGCCTATTATGATAATAGAGATTTTTTATTGGAAACCTAACATCAGTTGTTATAATTTTTTTCAATACAGAGAACTTCTTGATCGCGCACCTTTTTTGTGTGTGTATGTGTTCTGAAGGTACTATTAGATCCACTTAAAACTGGAGTCTAGATTACTGTTAAATCTTCTCAAAGCATTTCAATTCGTTTTGATGAATGGTTTGCTGTGATATAAACTGACAACTTTGACTATTTCATGTTTATACTGTTAGCAGTTTGATTCTTTTTCTCAATGGAAGCATAATATCGTAACGTTATGCTTTCAGAGAACTTTATTGAACATGTGGAATGTCACAAGTCCTCCACCTAAGTATTTGCATTAGTCCTTAGCTACTAATAGTTTGATAACATAGACAAACAAGAATTTTTTTTTGGAAGTTCTAAGAGTTGCAACTATTGCCAGTCCAACTGCAATCATATTGACAAATAATTATCCACTGCCCCGACAAAAGTCATTCTCATAGTTTTAAATACTCATACTGTCCTGATAAACAAACCCAAAGTGAAAAGGTGGAATAACTAGTAGCTACTAAGCCAAATGACATCAAGTTTGTATTATTGGAAGGTGAATAGATTTCGTTCTATGAAATTGGTCAAATTTATAGGATGGACCAAAAAGAGGAATAGATATTATGTATGCTTGTGTAATTGCTTTGTGTTTAGTTGTTATGTAATGATTTCTTTTAAAACCTCTGTTTATAGGTGTGTTGCATTTTATCTGTGTGCTGTACATACTTGGTTGTTGTATGGTCTGTATGTTCCTGATTGGGAATTTACTGTGACACGGACAACAGAGCTCAGTATTTACAAGGTTAGCGACTGTTTTCTTTTCTTTCTTTGTTTTTACTGCATTCTGACGACAAGGTCAAGTTTCAAACAACATGGCAAAAATTCAAGAGAAGCTTAAGGATGAGAGCGAACAGTCGTAACTGCATTGTTTCTTATTGGTACTAACCGTGTTATAAACTTTGCTTATAGTTGGGAAATTTTTGCTCCCATAATTATCCTGTAGAAGCATTATAGCATGTAAAATTCAGACAATAAAATAGCATACCATTGGCAGGTAAAATGTTCTGTTAGAGGTGATCTTGGACCTGCATGTAATTCTGCTGGAATGATTGATCGATATATTTTTGGAATGGATCACCTATATACAAAGCCTGTGTATAAAAATCTAAAGGTAACTGTCTTCTGAGCTTAACTTCTCAAACTAGCCGGTCTATAACTCACAGTTTTTCCCTCCGAACTTATATTGTTTCACAGGAATGCAAGGGAGTCAATGATGTCAAAATTCTGCAGAGTTTCCCTTCGTGGTGCCACGCCCCTTTTGAACCAGAAGGCATATTAGGGTAGCATTTCTGTCCTTAAACATTTCTCTTGGTTCTCCTGTGATCCTACCTTTGCCAAATCTAGGCATTCTTACAAGTGCAAATCTTTGCCCATGACACCTCTTTTTCCATCTATTATCTTTGTACAGTTCCATAACAGCTGCTGTTGCCTGCATTATTGGACTCCAATATGGCCATATTCTCGTTCAATTTCAGGTGATCTATGTGGTATCGTTAGTTGTCTTATTGATGCATTGTGAACGTAGAAGAAGTCCTTCTTTTGGAAAAAGTCAGGGAAATGCCTTTTAAGGTCTGCGACAATTGAATAGCACTTTTCTTTTGGTTCAGTTTCTACTACTTGACAAACTTTTCCCAATAGTAGTTTGACATATTTTAAAAGGACTGCGACAAGAATCATGGTTTCACTTTTAGTATGTATTTCTCTAGTGGTAGTAGAATTTTAGCATAAAAAAGTAAGCTATATCAAATGGCAGTATATGTTCTGAATGAAGGAAATTATCAATGTTCATTGATGCATATTACATGCGCAGAATTATATTGCCCGTTAAATTACTCTTTTCATTGTATGATCAACTCATTTTTTTCTGTTAACTTGCTCAGGATCACAAAGAAAGGCTATACAACTGGTCCATCCTCTCATTTCCTCTTCTGTTTCTTGGTCTCTTCCTTGCTGTGGCAGGTATATCTATCTATTCTTTTTTCAGGTACTAAGTCACATCCCTTTCGTTCACACAGAACTATTAAACCTTGGTTGCTATTTATGAAAAATAGTCTCTAGCTTCTTCTTTTTTTCATTTTCTTTTTCCCTTAAAGAAAATTAAGAAAACCAAACATACAAGCCCAATAACAACAACAACAACCCAGTAGAATCCCGGTAGTGGGGTCTGGAGAGGTTAGAGTGTACGCAGACCTTACTCCTACCTCGGGGGTATGGAGGCTATTTCCGGAAGACCCTCGGCTCAATAGACGAGACAATAATATAAAAAAAGAACAAAAGAATAAATCTGTAACAACAAAAGAAACCAGAAAGATAATAAATAGCATCGAAAGAGACGGCAAATAAGTGGAAGGGCAATAACCCCATACTATGCAAAACGAGAGAAATAGTGTACACACAACAAAAACCGCTAGCAGTCCTAGACAAAACTCTATCAGACTAGACGGTACAAACAGGGAAAACGCTTGATTACCCCCTAACCTACAACCTAATACTCGATCTCCACGCCTTCCTATCAATAGCCATGTCCTCGGAAATCTGAAGCCGCGTCATGTCCTTTCTAGTCACTTCACCCCAATACTTCTTAGGCCGCACTCTACCTCTTCTCGTACATACACCATGATTTTGCAAAACAACAAGCCCCTAGGTTGAATAATAATAACATTTTTCCATATAAAGTTTAGATTTTGATTTGCCGGACTAATCCATGTTTTCACCTGTGATTCCTATTCCTATGGAACATCAGATTATCTATTTGAGTCATCAACAAATTGGTTGTAGTCATTGTGACATGTGAAGTTGTTGTTTGTTCTCCTTTCAGGTTTGCCATTAAACAAATCGTTGTACACCATTAGTTATCTGCTGGTAACTTCAGCTGCGGCTGGAATTACATTTTGTTTACTGTATGTATTGGTGAGTTTTGAGACCGCAATTCTTTCTTGCTGGGATTAACAACTTGTAGTTGCATACGATTTAGGTCATACTGAACAGCTTTCTAACTCAATTGAAAGTCATACTGATGTTATATGATTTAGGTCGATATGTATGGTTGGAGGCACTTGATGTTCGCGTTAGAGTGGATGGGGAAGCATTCTCTTGGTATCTTTATTGTCATAATATCAAATGTAGCTGTCATTTTGATTCAAGGATTCTATTGGAGGGATCCTCACAATAACATCGTAAGGTCCATCTAATTTCAATGAGAATAATGTCTATGGCCTCAAATTTTCAACTTGGAGAGATGAAAATAATCCTTGCCTCTTTTTGCTGCGTTCTCTTGAATAGGTTCGCTGGATTGTCACGCGATGTGTACACAAATGATATGCCAGCTTCTTGAGTTCCTGCATAGTATAGTAGTAAGGCTGTTACTCTAACTGCACTTTATTTGCTGCTCTTCCGCTGCACAAGGTCATGACTCACAGTGGCAGAGCCACATGCTTTTAAGGGTCGTAAAATTATATTGTTTAGTTCGGTAATTTTAAAAAAAATATGTTTATATACTATATACTAAACGAAGGGATCAAGGCTGCATTGGCTATACTGGCTCTGATGGTAATGCAGCTGCTTCAAGCTATATCTTGATTCCAGAGGCAGATCCAGGATTTAATGTTTATGGATTCCTGCAACGACCTTGAGTAAATGTTCAATAGTAACTGGGTTCACATTCAAGCATTTATAGATGTTTAGTAATTGTTCAAACATATTTACACTGTTTGTACAAAATTTACTAGGTTCACCTGAAACCGTAGGTGGGAGGTGGATCCACCCCTGCCTGTACTTCTACGACTACCTCTGTGTAGATGTTGGTTGAAACTCTGCACAAGTTTGTAATAGTGGACTAAAATACGCTTAATGGAGTGAAATGGAAAGTAATAATTCATATAAATGATTCCAACTTGCTCGACATTGAGATTTGGCCGTTGGTGCTTGTATTCATCATTTATTAGAATTTTTTTTGTTTTCTCTATCAACTCTGTTGTAAAGTTATCTATCTTGCATTTCTCATCATTTATTAATATTTTATAAAAAAGTCCATCAATATGAACTCTATAAAGTGCATGCAATTCCAGTTCTAAATAAAAGGAGGCTTACAGTATATTACTTGGGCTTTTTTCACTTTTAATCCGTGCAGAAACTATTTATATTTTATAGTTGAAAAAGTAAATAAAATTTATGTAATTTGTACATAACACACAAATGTATATTCATACAAAAATATACATTTTTTCGGATAGTATTTTGCAAGCGGTTATAGAACGTCATTTTCCCTAATAACTGTTGAGTGCCAAAGTCCCACATCAGTGAAGTACTAATTTTGGTTGGTACTTCACCCTATAAAAGGGAGTCCGAAACTTTTCTAATGCTTTTATGGGCAAAAAGCACATTTCTACTACTAAAAAAAAGTTACATAAATACCTAAAATGCAATACTATACTGCGAATTACTTTAACGAAAATTTAACCGTTAAAGTAATTCGCAGTATAGTACTGCGTATTATTAAAAAATTATTTTTTTAAAGGAATTCGCAGTACAATACTGCGAATTACTTAAACGCAGTATTTTATTAATTTGGGCCCAACTTTATTTTATTAAAGGGATTCGCAGTACTATACTGCGTTTAAGTAATTCGCAGTATAGTACTGTGACTTCCTTTAATAAAATAAAGCCCTTCTTCTTCCCCAAGACAACGACATACCTCATCCCCCATTAAAAAACACCCAGTCCAATGCTGGTCCCCCTGTCAAAGTTTTAAAAAAAAAATTTTGGGCCCCATCCGTCACCCAGAAAGCAAAGAGTGTAGGTCCCGCACACAAGACAAGCTTTGGATTCGTTCATTCGGGTGCAAAAATTCGATTTGAATCAATTTCAAAAAACTTAAATCGAGGTACTTCGATTTTTTTTGTTGTTGAAACTCGTATAGTACATGCATATTTATATTGTTGAATACGTTTCCATGTTAATTTGTGTTATGTTTGTGTTTAAATTTGTATCTTATTTATACTCGAATTGATTTATTAGCTTTGAGACAAAAAATTGTTAAAATTTGATAAATAATTTGTATTGTTAATGTTATATTTTTATTTGGTTAAAGAGTAAATAAATATTATTTATTTAGTTTGTTGTTCATATTTGTATTTTATGTTTGTTGTTTTTAGATGTAATAGTGACCTTTTAGCATAGTAAAATATAGAGCCTTTTAGCGTAGTAAAATATAGAGCCTTTTAGTGTTGTAAAATATAGTGCCTTTTAGCGTAGTAAAATATAGAGCTTTTTAACTTAGTAAAATATAGAGCTTTTTAGCTTAGTAAAATATAGAGCCTTTTAGCGTAGAGTCTCTGTAGTTTAAGTATATAGTAACTGCAAACTCTATCCAATAACACTTTACAAAATTAATTATTTAATTTATAAAAATAAACTTACAAAAGTAACAAATTAATATATGTTGCCAAGTAAACTCAAATATCGAGCCCGGAACTCATAGATAATTACTCAGTCCAATTCAATAATTAATTATTTAATTTATAAAAATAAACTTACAAAAGTAACAAATTAATATATGTTGCCAAGTAAACTCAAATATCGAGCCCGGAACTCATAGATAATTACTCAGTCCAATTCAATAATTAATTATTTAATTTATAAAAATAAACTTACAAAAGTAACAAATTAATATATGTTGCCAAGTAAACTCAAATATCGAGCCCGGAACTCATAGATAATTACTCAGTCCAATTCAATAATTAATTATTTAATTTATTAAATTAACAAATTTATAAAAATACTGAAATTGACACGCATAATAATTAAAGATAACTTGGTGCTACCGGGCGTCAAATATTGAGCCTGGAACCCATACATAATTATTCAGTCCAATTCAATAATTTTTAATTTAATTCTTTAAACTAACAAAATTTCATCGGTAACTGAAATTGACATGCATAATAATTAAGGATAACTTAGTGCTACTGAGCCTCAAATATCAAGCCTGGAACCCATACATAATTATTTAGTCCAATATTAAACTTAATTAATTATTTAATTTATTAAGCTAACAAAATTCTAAAAATGTTGAAATTGGCACAAATAATAATTAAGTATAGTTTGGTGCTACCGGGCCTCAAATATCGAGCCTGGAAGCCATACATAATTATTAAGTCCAATTCAAAAAATTTTAATTTAATTTATTAAACTAACAAATTTCTAAAAATATTGAAAATGACACGCATAATAATTAAGTATAGCTTGGTTCTACCGGGCCTCAAATATCGAGCCTGGAAGCCATACATAATTATTAAGACCAATTCAAGAATTTTTAATTTAATTTATTAAACTAACAAATTTCTAAAAAATATTAAAAATAACACACAAAATAATTAAGGATAGCTTAGTGCTACCAAGCCTCAAATATCGAGCCTCGAATCCATAGATAATTACTCAGTCCAATATTTAAAATAATTATTTAAACTAACACACACAATTAATTTTGTTTAAATTATAATAGACGACATGGCCTTTCCTCCGCCTGCGCATCCTGGACCTGCCGAGGATCAGCTATTAGTGTTGTAGAGCGACCATAGGTCCTCCTTTGTATGGGAGGGACAGCTATCGGAGCAGGCTCTCCGCCCTAGGAGACTTGACAATTTGTGGGAGTTCATCGTGGAGCATCCTTTCCATGCCCGCGTAGTCGCGCGCCTATAGGCTACGAGCTTCTATACGATTTTTGAGCTTGGACGGATGCAGCTTGATTGGTCTCTTATCACGGCCTTGGTAGAACGGTCGCGACCGGAGACGCACACTTTTCACTTGCCCACTGGAAAGGCCACCGTCACGCTGGAGGATGTTCAAGTTTTGTATGGGCTGCCCGTCGATGGACGAGCCATGGCACTGCCCCAGTACATTAGATCCATGATGCGTGCACAATTTTTGGATATGATGGGGCAGTTTACTAGTTATAGACCTCAGGGTGACGCTGGGGACAGTCGCGTTGCTTTGTGATCCATCATAGATCATATTGCATTTTTGCACCCAGACATTACCGGCGAGATGGAGGATCTCTATATTGAGAGGTACACGCGGCTAGCACTGCTCCTGCTTTTCGGGTGTGTCTTGTTCCCGAACACTTCGGGGAGTAAAGTGAGTATGTACTTTATCCATCATCTTCAGCAGCTGGATAATTTACCCCAGTACAGCTGGGGTGCTGTTGTTCGCATACCTGTATAGGAGCATGTGTCAGGCAACATGGGCCCAGCGATGGACATATGTGGTTTTCTGCCCCTCTTACAAGTGACAACATTTTCGAATACTCTGCTCTTTACTCTGAATTCTATATGGTCGAAATGACTCATAAATTTTACATCAACCTTTTATCTTAGGTTTGGGCCTGACAGCAGATCATGCCGTTGCAGCCACCTCTACCACCACTTGCGTCCAGTGAGGCTTATCCGTTTATCCCTCTAGCTTCTAAGTGGATTCTCTGGCGTGGGAACCACCGAGGGACCGATGCTCATCATAATCTCTCCCTTGTCAGGGATGTGTTAGATATGCTGGTGGACGGACAATTGTTTTAAATTGAGTTGTGTTGCGCATACTCACTTTTATGTTATTATTTGGTAGTTCATCTGGACGCCATATAGCGACGAGTTGCTAGCTCAGCTACCCGATATTTGCTCAGTCGACTGACTGCTTTGGAGCACCTCCGTCCCGATGATCTTCTTCGATTTGGTTGAGTATCATGCCACAGAGCGTGTGATTTACCAGTTTCACCGTCCCCAGCCTATATCGGGGGAGCCTGGATGGGTGGCTACACACTATCAGCGGGACGACCGTGCTAGGGTGGACGATATATATATAGGATGGCTAGAGTAGCAGGTCCATATCTAGGAGGAGCGAGGTCACCGTATTCCGCCACCACTTACATTTACCCAGGAGGCCACTATTTATCTATATACGTCATGGTACCACCGTCACACCTGACTGATGATCGGGAACCCCATTCATGTATTTGGCAAGCGCTACAGACCATACGCCGGGAAGCACGAGGCACTGGTATGTTTTTGTGGCTTATTAATATTATAATTGTGATATAGCATTATTTAATTAATATTTTAAATGTTTCAAAGGCTATTGGGCATCATCACCTTTACCAGTTGGGACAGGAGATACTGCAGCATGCCGACAATGCTGCACTCGTTGACTGTGGCCGGCGGGTGGCACAGTTGGCTCGTCGGACCCTATTTCAGGCGAGAGATGTCGCGAGTTGGACCACGAGGCTCAGTATGCGGCGCCAGAGGACTACCATCGGGGTAAGGGTGTCCCAAGAGGCAGAGGTAGGGCATGAGGGAGGGGTGCCCCACGAGGCAGGGGTGCCCCACGGGGTCGTGGGGGATAGCAAGGAGGTGGTCCCCAACAAAGGGTCTATGAGGCACATGTTGGCCCACCTGTTGAAGGACATGATGGGGATTTTGGAGATGAGGCTCTTGGTGATGATCAGCCAGGTTATGGACCTCAAGTAGATGAGCCTTCCAGCAGCATGTCGTCGTACAACCTTCAGCTATCTCTGCCAGCATCGCAGGTCACCCCGTTAGGAGCATTGTCGATCACAGGTACATTTGATAGGGATGTAGACCAGTACTTTGCATGCCCATCTACTGCAGCTGAGGATAGGCCCACCTGGGACGTGGATGGCGGGCGCAGGTTGAGTTATGCCTCATCCCCGACGGTTGATGCGGATCTACCACAAGCGCAGGTATGTTTGTATTACTTTAAAATTTCAATTTGTTTTCTTTTCCTTAATGAGCTGACATTAGTTAATTTTTAACTTTCTTATGAAGGTTTCGTCCCAGCCCATCTTTGAGGCTACTATATGCTTTGATGAGGACACCACAGATGCATATACTCAGGCGGTCGATGAGACCACGGTGAGAAAATATTTTCTGACTCAACATGTAAAATACAAATATACTTTTTCACATGCTAAGATTGCTACTTGTTTTGTAGGTTGCTGACGGCCCGATGGCCTATTCTTCCGATCCTGCCAATTGTGGTGTCGATGCTGCTGCACATCCTCATATAAAGAGGCAGCTTGATGACGATGATCCAGATAGTGTGCCCAAGTGATAAGGGATGCGACTTAGGCCAGCAGCAGCACTGAAGCACACAGGCTGCTGGACTCACTGATTTACTTTTGTTTTTAATTTGTGTAAATAGTGCATTATGTAAATAATGGTAACAATTATCTTTTAACAACAATTTTATTTTAATTGCGTTTGAATAGCAATTTTACTTAAACAGTACAACACAAACACAAACCTTGCAAACCTAACACAGAAACAAACAGTAGAACTTAAACCATCACTGCACAAAGGAAACATAAAACGTAGTACTATACCACGCTTTAAGTATTAAATTTTTCTGTAAGACAACAGTTTTTTCACATGGTTTTCATATTTTTCAGAACGATAAGACAACTCCATAAAACGTAGTACTATACAAAGCTTTAAGTATTAAATTTTTCTGCAAGAAAGCAGCTTTTTTTTACATGGTTTTCATCTTTTTCAACAAGACAACTCCATAAAACGTAGTACTATACCGCGCTTTAAGTATTAAATATTTCTGCAAGAAAGTAACTTTTTTCACATGGTTTTCATCTTTTCCAGAACGACAAGACAACTCTATAAAATGTAGTACTATACCACGCTTTAAGTATTAAATTTTTCTGCAAGAAAGCAGCTTTTTCACATGGTTTTCATCTTTTTCAGAACGACAAGACAACTCCATAAAACGCAATACTATACCACGCTTTAAGTAGTAAATTTTTCTACAATAAAGTAGCTTTTTTCACATGGATTTCATCTTTTTCAGAACGACAAAACAACTCCATAAAACACAGTACCATACTACGCTTTAAGTATTAAATTTTTCTGCAATAAAGCAGTTTTATTCACATGGATTTCATCTTTTTCAGAACGACAAGACAACTCCATAAAACACAGTACTATACCACGCTTTATGTATTTTGTCTCGCCTATAAATAATGGGCTCATTGTAGTTATTTTGTGTGCTCAAAAATTAACTAAAGCAGATATTTCATTAGAAGTAAGGTTTTTTTTACTAAAAGCAAATATTTCTTTAAATGGCTCAACCTCTTCGTCCTCCAAAGTGCAACTGTGGAAAAGAATGCTCGATGCAAAATTGTCGGGATAGTGGTGAAGTTGGACGTCGCTACTGGCACTGTATGAACCAGTTTTACAAGGTTCCCGGCGAACCTATTTGTGATTTTGAGGAATGGGTTGATGAACCATGTTATCAGGAATGCTATAGAGAACAACTGCAGTATCTTCATAATGTGTGTTTAGGTCAACATGAACAAGAAAGAGAAAGCAATAGAATTATTGCAGACATGAGGGAGAAACTGAAGGAGGTGGGAGAAAAAAAATGGAAAGCACAATGGAATTGTGAAGCATAAAAGGAACGTAAAAAAAATATAAACAGGAACTTGCGGAGGTGAAGGCGTAACTAAAAGAGGTAGAAGAAGAAAAAGAACAACTAGAAGAACAATTTAAGTGGTTGGAGCGGAGAATAAATGGCAACCGGGACTAAACATTGGCATGTATGTGTTTAGTGTATTTTTTATATTTCATGTATTTTTATTATGTTGGCCTGCTACGTTTGTGTTTGTGCTGTAGTAATATTTTTCCGTGTTTGTTGTACTAAATTTTATTTTAACTGAAGTGGAAGTTAAGTTTAAGTGCTTGTGTTTTTATATGAAACTATCAATCCGTGATTTACATATTACATTTTCCTGCAATTAAACAACTTTTTCTTCACTTATTCCAAATTGTGGAACATAATTTTATTTGATATATATTGCAACATACACAAGTACAAACATGTATTACACAAAATAATATCAAAATAAAAGACTAGGGGTATCCTTGATAGTTGGGTACATTCGACGAACTTGCACCAGGAGCCAGATTACCATCGCCACGCACACCACCTGAAGGAAATTTATGACAGTCGTGTCCTGTTTGCGAGTATATGCCACATTTACGCGCATAAACGGTATCACCAACATCCATTTGGTTCCGTATACGTGTTCTCTTTTGCACTTGCAACTTGCGCAGTTAGTGCTTGTTACATACCATCTTAAAAAGTTCCAGCGGCCAATAATGCTCAGTACCTAATGGCTGCAACTTCCCACTATACGTGTCTACGTATACAGCAACACTGTACTGCCTAGCAATATAGTTTGTTGCCCCATATCTAACTTGTTATAAGCACTTCAACGCATGTGCGCACGGCATGTGCTAAATGGTGCATTTCCCACATGAACATAACCTTCTATTTTCATTCACTGTTTGTAGATTATTCCCATGGTGTCCGCGGATAGCGGTCTTAATATCACGACCCCAATCCCGGTCGTGATGGCGCCCAACACAAATGCTAGGCAAGCCCGACCATATAACGCTCACAACTCAACCACACAACCCATTTCCAATTTATAGCATTAAATTATCAAATAATATAGTTCCAACCAGTGATAATAGATAGAAGTAATACGGAAATCATAACAAATGCCAATAAAACTCCCAAAGACTTGGGATCATTAGTCTAGAGCCTCTAAGATGACAAAATAATAAATCCTCAGTAATACTGATGTTCATAAATGCAGAAATAATAAAGGGATATGGGAGGAGTCGGGTCCTGCGAGCGCCAGGCAGCTATCTCGACAACTCCTGAGAAGCTTTGAAAAACAGCAAATAGCTCAACTATGCTCCCGAGACACCTGAATCTGCACACATGGTGCAGGGAGTAAAGTGAGTACTTCCAACTCAGAGGTAATAGACATATATAATGGCTGAAAGTAAGAAATCCCGAAAATACCACAATGTAAAGCTAATACTAACAATTTAGCATAGTTAACGGTGAAATGGCAACAAAACAGAAACAACTAGATCATATAAACATCAAAACATGAATGCAATGCACTGCATATGACCGCTGCGGGGTACAACCCGATCCATTTGGGTACCCGTGCTCACTGCGGGAGTTCAGACTCCGGAGGGGCTCCTACAGCCCAAGCGCAATATCATCGTAGCACTCGCTGTGGCGTGCAACCCAATCCATACTCAGTCCAGATATATGCATATAAGCCACACAGGCACAGTCAAGTTTATCATTTTCAGTTCCAATTACTAGGAATTATAGATTAAGTGTTTAAAACTTTAGAAATTTACTAATCATTTCGAGACAGTGTTTAACTCAGGATTGATATCATGAAAACATGATAAGCATCATGGAAACAGTGCTAATAATTCCTAAGGGATCCATATAATCGACACGCAGCCCAAATATACTCATAACAATCCAAGTAGGATGTTTACTAATCAATCTATAGTCCAAAGCACAGCTCGGACACCACTCGGGGAGGACTAAGCCAAAAACCCCAATCACAAACAACCCGGCACTCATCATGGAGTACGTGTCTCGCCTCAATATAGCGTCACAGTGTGATAAACCGAGGTTTCAAACCCTCAGGTCATCATCTACATCTATTACTCACCTCAAGCCGGCCACAAGACTAGTCCACTATGCCTTTTCCTCTCGAATTTGCCTCCTCGCACGTCGAATCTGGTCAAAACCACAACGAATACATTACAATAGGCTAAAAAAAATTACCCAATCGAAAAGACTTGAAAAACACCAAAAATCACGAAGTTGGCAAAACCCGAGCCCCGGGCCCACTTCTCGAAAAATTACAAACTTTACATCACCGGATTCCTCGTCTCGCCAAGAGTCTATACATATCAAATTTACCAAAATCGGAGTTCAATTGCCCTTTCAAAACCCAAATTTTAAACTCCCTTAAGTTCCAAGCCCTAACCTCTATTTTTACCCTCTAATTCCTCGAATTTCAGTGATTACTCCATGTTTTTACACCATAATAACATATTCCGAGTCTAATAATTCATACCTGATGAAACCCCTTCGAATTCTCTTCAAAATCGCCCAAGAATCGCCTAAGTCCGAAGTCCAAAATATTTTCTTCTCTTTCAAAAATCATGAAACACTGTTCACTAAAACCCCTGCCAGGTTTCGCTTCTGCGGTCCCGCTACCGCCAATGCGGTACCGCTTATGCAGCCAAATGACTACTTATGCTGTTTTCGCTTAAGATGCCAGGATTCACTTATGCGACTCAATATCCGATTATGCGGTTTCCTATCGACCGCTTCTGCGGTATAATATCCGCTTATGCGGACTCGCTGAAGCGACCCCCGTCCGCTTATGCGGAAATACCCTGGCCCACGCCTGCCCGCTTCTGTGACCTCCCCGCCGCATCTACGGAACCGCTTCTGCGGCTCCTTTTTCGCAGATGCGGCAATACCAGAAGACAGAAAGATCAGACCTGCAACAATGCTTCAAACTTCCCGTTTAACCACCCGAAATCACACCGAGGCCCCCGGGACCTTAACCAAAGGAACCAACACATCCTACAACCTTATTCAAACTTGTTCCAATCCTCAAAACACGTCAAACAACGCTAAAACCATTAAATCACATCGAATTCAAGCCTAAGTTTCTTAAAACTTCCGAATTGTACATTCGATCAAAAATCCGACCAAACGACGTCCAAATGACATTCAAATTTGCAGACATACCAAAATCACCTAATGAAGCTACTGCAAATCTCGGAATTCCATTCCGACGCTCGAATCAAAATCTCACCTATCAACCGGAATTCGCCAAAATTCAAACTTCGCCAATTCAAGCCTAATTCTACGCCGAGCCTCCAAAATCAATTCCGATCGCACTCCTAAGTCACAAATCTTCCCTCGAAGCTAACCAAATCACCGGAATTCACATCCGAGCCCTCTAACTATATAGTTAACTTCTGGTTGACTTTTCCAAAACAAGCTTCCTTCTAAGAGGCTAAGTGCCTCATTTCCAACTAAAACCAATTCAATTCTATCCGATCCATTCAAATACTAATATTGAAACATAATATAGGGGAAACGGGGCGGTAACTCACGTGACGATGGTCGGGTCGGGTCGTCACATCCTCCCCAACTAAAACAAACGCTCATCCTCGATCGGGTCAAGAAATATACCCGGAGTCTCAAACAAGTGAGGATATCTGTTCCGTATCTCCCGCTCGGTCTCCCAGGTGGCCTCCTCCACGGGTCGACCTCTCCACTGCACCTTCACCGAAGCTATGTCCTTAGATCTCAATCTCCGAACCTGACGACCCAAAATAGCCACTGGCTCCAAATCATAGGTGAAATCATCATCTAATTGAACTGTACTGAAGTCTAACAAATGAGACGGGTCCCCAACATACTTTCGGAGCATAGAAACATGGAACACTGGATGAACTCCCAACAATCTGGGTGGCAAATCAAGCATATAGGCCATCTCCCCAATCCTCCTAAGTATCTCAAAAAAACCAATGAACCGTGGACTCAACTCCCATTTCTTTCCAAACCTCATAACACCCTTTATGGGCGAAACCTTCAACAAGACCTTCTCACCCACAGTATAAGATACATCTCGAACCTTTCGGTCCGCATAACTCTTCTGACACGACTGAGCTGTGCGAAGTCTCTCCTGGATCACCTTCACCTTCTCTAAGGCATCCTGAACTAACTCTGTCCCCAATAGTCTAGCCTCGCCGGGCTCAAACCAACCAACCAGAGATCTACACCGTCTCCCATATAAGGCCTCATACGGTGCCATCTGAATACTGGATTGGTAGCTGTTATTGTAAGCAAACTCTGCAAGTGGCAAGAACTCAGCCCAAGAACCTCCAAAGTCAATAACACAGGCACACAACATGTCCTCCAATATCTGAATGGTACGCTCGGACTGCCCGTCCGTCTGAGGGTGAAACGCTGTGCTCAGCTCTACCTGTGTACCCAACTCTCGCTGAAAGGTCCTCCAGAACTGAGAAGTAAATTGAGTACCCCTTCTGAGATAATAGAAACTGGGACCCCATGCAACCGTACAATCTCCCGAATGAAAATCTCCGCTAACCGCTCCGAAGAATAGGTATTACACACCAGAATGAAGTGTGCGGACTTGGTCAGCCTATCCATAATCACCCAAATCGAATCAAACTTCTTCGAGGTACGAGGGAGACCACTCACAAAATCCATAGTAATCCTCTCATATTTTCACTCTGGAATATCCATCCGCTGAAGTACACCACCGGGCCTCTGATACTCATATTTGACCTGCTGACGGTTGAGACACCGAGCTACATAACTCACAATATCCTCATTCATTCTCCTCCACCAGTAATACTGTCTCAAATCCTGATACATCTTCGCGGCACCTGGATGAATAGAATATCGCGAGCTGTGGGCCTTCTCCAATATCAACTCCCGAAGCCCATCTACATTAGGCACGCAAATCTGGCCCTGCATCCTCAATACACCATCACTATCAATAGGCATATCCCTGGCACCATCATGCTGAACCCTGTCCTTAAGGACAAGCAAATGTGGATCATCATACTGGCGCTCTCTAATGCGGTCATACAAGGAAGACCGAGATACCATACAAGCCAACACCGGACTAGGATCCAAAATATCTAACCTCACCATTCGATTGGCCAAATCATGGACATCAACTGCAAACCTCTCCCCAACTGGAATGTACGCCAAACTATCCATACTCACCGCCTTTCGACTCAAAGCATCGGCCACTACATTGGCCTTTCCTAGATGATACAAAATGGTAATGTCATAATCCTTGAGCAACTCAAGCCACCTCCGCTGCCTCAAATTAAGATCCTTCTATTTGAACAAATGCTGAAGGCTGCGATGATCATTATATACCTCACAAGATACGCCATATAGGTAGTGCCTCCAAATCTTCAAAGTATGGACTATGGCAGCCAACTCCAAATCATGTACAGGGTAGTTCTTCTCATGAGGCTTCAACTGACGTGAAGCATAAGTAATAACTCTACCCTCCTGCATCAATACACATCCGATCCCAACTCTCGAAGCATCGCAATACACGGTGTAAGAACCTGAAACTGATGGCAATACTAAGACTGGAGCTGTGGTCAACGCTGTCTTAAGCTTCTGAAAGCTCTCCTCGCACTCGTCTGACCATACAAATGGTGCACCCTTCTACGTCAACTTGGTCAAGGATGAAGCAATAGATGAAAAACCCTGAAGGAACCTGCGATAATAACCCGCCAAGCCAAGGAAACTCCGAATCTCAGTGGCTGAGGACGGCCTAGGCCAAATTTGCACCGCATCTATCTTCTTTGGATCAACTTGAATACCATCGCTAGACACGACGTGTCCCAGAAAAGCAACAGACCCAAGCTAGAACTCACACTTGGAGAACTTTGCATAAAACTTCTCCTCCTTCAATCTCTGTTATACCACTCTCAAATGCTGAGCATTCTCCTCTTGGCTACGCGAATACACCAGGATATCATCAATAAAAACGATAACAATGAATCCAAATATGGCTGAAACACGCTATTCATCAAATTCATGAACACGGCTGGGGCATTAGTCAGCCCAAAAGACATAACTAGAAACTCATAATGCCCATATCTCATCCTGAAAGCTGTCTTCATGATATCAGAATCTCTAATCTTCAGCTGGTGATAGCCTGAACGGAGATCAATCTTCGAGAATACCCTTGCTCCCGGGAGCTGATCAAATAAATCATCAATGCACGGTAGTGGATACTTGTTCTTCACTATCACCTTGTTCAACTGCCTATAGTCAAAGCACATCCTCATTGTGCCATCTTTCTTCTTGACAAATAGAACTGGTGCACCCCACGGTGACACACTCGGGCGAATGAACCCTTTATCTAGGAGTTCCTGAAGCTTCTCCTTCAATTTCTTTAACTCAGCTGGTTCCATACGATAGGGAGGAATAGAGATGGGCTGAGTGCCCAGCACCAGATCAATACCAAAATCAATGTCCCTATCCGGTGGCATGCCCGGCAAGTCTGCTGGAAACACATCTGGGAAATCTCTCACAACGGGCACAGAATCAAGACTAAGAGTCTCAGCTCCAACATCTCTCACAAAAGCCAAGTACGATAAACAACCTTTCCCAACCATCCGCTGGGCCTTTAGAAAAGAGATCACCCTGTTGGGAACATAATCGGTCATACCTCACCACTCAATCCTCGGAACACCTGGAATAGTTAACGTAACTGTCTTGGCATGACAATCTAGAATAGCATGGTATGGGGATAGCCAATCCATACCCAGAATCACATCAAAATCTACCATGCCCAACAATAACAAGTCAACTCGGGTCTCCAGACCCCTAATAGTCACCAGACATGATCGATATACATGATCCACAATAATAATATCACCCACCGGGGTAGATACGTGCACAAGCAGGGCAAGACAACCACGGGTCGAACCCAAATAATGAGCAAAATATGAAGATACATAGGAATAGGTAGATCCGGGATCAAATAAAATAAAGGCATCCCTGTGGCAGACTGAGATAATACCTGTGATAACAGCATCAGATGAAATTACGTCCCTCCTGTCTGGAAGACCATAGTTACGAGCCTAACCACTGCTAGATCGATCTCCATCCATAGGGCGGCCCCTAACTGTCTGATCCCCACCCCTACCTGACTGGGATGGTGCTTGTCACACCTCCTTTTTCTTACCGGCTATGGGGAAAGCCTATTTACTACACCTCGGGGAGGGATATAATAAAATAAAGGAGTTTTTTCCAATTTAAGGACAGTCGGAAAGGGATCTATTTATTTAATTTCAGAGTCGCCACGTGGGAGAATAATGGTGTCCCAAGTCACCGGATTAATCCCGAACCGAGGAAAGTTTTGACTCTGTTACAGTCTACG
>MU681459.1:4632-41406 GCA_026770625.1 Nicotiana glauca
GAGGGAGGGAGCGAGGTATTAGGGTGATGGGGAGTGGGGTCATCAATTTTAGTACTATCTGTAAACACTGAAACAAGAGTTTTTTGTTGTTGTAATTGTGTCAATAATAATGATAGGAGTAATAAAAGCTACTCCATTTTTTATGCTCTTTTTTCGTTTAATGATGTGTTAATCTTATTTAGACTTTAGCGGAGAGTACTTTCATTTTTGCTTTAATATATAATCCGAAATAATGATTTTAATAAATAAATTCGTACATGTATGGCTTAATATATACATAAACATAAAAGTGAAAACAAAAGGTTTTAATAAATATGGCATAACTAAAATCTTTTCTATTTTGATTTTATCAAAATGATAAGTACCATAGTTAGCTCCTAAAGATCAATCTTTTCTCACGTAGTCACTAAACGAGGATTACGAATATTTTTTGACTAAATCTTGTGAATATTTCCAATAATGAATATATAATGTACTCAAAAAAATCTATCAAATTTTTTGATTAAATCTTGTGAAATATTTTCAACTAGATTCATAGGTCTTAAAATTCATAATTGGCATTTCCTTGTCAATGAGAATATCTAAACTAAACAATCCATTCCCATTTAATGATTTATATGATTCCACAGAGTTGCACGTGCTGATGTTTCAGTGTCATGTTTGGTGTACTAATGAAGTTTAGTGACTGATATTCCATATTATAAGCTACACGTGCGCACGGCAAAACAAAACATTCGAAGTTGTTTTCCCCACCATTATTCTCAGGTTAATTTCAGAAGCGGATTCAGGATTTAAAATTTATGGGTTTCTGTCATAATTTTAAATTAATATACAATAATAACTGGGTTCACAAATAAATATTTAATAATTTTTTTAACAAAAATACATGGTCTATGCAAAAGTTACTGAATTCCCGAAAACTCGTATCTTACGCCCTAGATCCGCCCCGACGGTATTAATATTAGAAATTGAGGAACGTTGCTTTCATTATATCTTGAGTCTAACTAAACATAGCCATTAGCCCATTAGTGTTATTTTTTAAGAAAAATGAGCTTACATTATCAAATATTTTATTTATTTGAATTGCAGGTACCGCATATAAGAAATTAAGAATAGCAACATTCTAACACTAAAAAATCTACTACTTCTCAGAAAGTTCAAGTTAGAATGAAAGTTGAAAAACAAAAACTTACTTGCAGGATATACTACTACGATACATGTTTTTCTGAGAGTGCATATGCCAGCCATCGATAATCTTATATACACACCAGATAAAAATAACCAAAAGATACTTCTTACAGAATCAGTAGTTACTGCTCTATCAATTATCAACCTAAGTTTGGTTCCAACCTTTATCAACAAAATAGAATTGCCCGCAAGAATTGGCTGAGTTAGTTGGATGAGTAATTTTTCACATGGTAGATTTGGGATCGATTCCTCTTATCAGCAACCTTCTCCGTCAGAGCTCGTCGCATCGGGCTTGTTTAGTGCGCTTTACATCTCCTATATGATTTGTGAACTATTGCACGGTAAGCAGGTTATCCGGTGCGCACCCGAAAGGCAGGGGCAACTCAATGAAATTGGAGGCCTAAAACCAAAACTTAAGAAGATGTGAGAAAATAGCATTAATAATGTGACAATGGCTGGACAAATAGACACGATTAATTTACAATGATTGTTAGCTATTGTATCGTATTGTTACATTAAATACGATGTTTGTTTTAATTGTTAATTAAATTTTATTGTATCGTATCGTTAAATCCGTCCTTACATAACGACAAAATGTGCCACTTTATGTAACGACCGATTTGGTGTGGTCGTGTCGTTACCTTGTCGTGTTCTCTTATCGCATAGAGAGCTTGCACTTTGCTTGTCAGACCAATTTTACACTGTTGTGCCACACCTTGCGACGCCCCATGCGGCGCGGTAGTGGCTTTTTCTCAAAGTAAATTCATTTGTTCAATTTTGACATCCGGACTTGGTCCTCAATCCCCGAACGTGATCTGGCTTAATTTCTTGGGTGTCTACTCAGACTTCAAAACTCTAACTTGTTCGATTTAGCTCCAAAGTATCTTAATAGCTCGAAATTATTTCTTTTAAGGCATAAAACACGTAATAAACGTAATTCTCTATCATTTAAGCCCATACACACATAAAATGCCGTAATTAGAGTGCAATATTACGGCTAAAATACGGGTTTCGAGCCTTCCATCAACATCCCATACTTATACCATTGCTCGTCCTCGAGCAATCAAACTACACTTCACATAGGGATGACCTTTTCATCAAACAACATCCCTAAAATATCATGCCAAGAATATTTAAAATAGAATGAGCACCATATCGTAACATCCTATCTCAAGACTCGACTCAAAAGCACCACGTATTTTTCATAACCTGCTCACTTACTCTAACACAGAGGTCAAAGACGTTACCTTACCTTCACAAATGATGTGCCCTCAGACAAATAATAGAGAGTATTTCCACACACAAAATCATTCAAGAACAAGTAGGAACTCAAGATATAAAGAATTAACTCCCTCTCAAAGTCAAAATTCATGTGCAACTGAAGATGTACTATAGGCTTGCCCGTAGTATAATACTCTACTAACTGAGCGGATTCAACCAAGTATCAAGAATGACTTTAATTGGTTATAATGTAGGCTGCGGAACGGGTATGATACATATAGATATAGTGGTTACACCTCCCTGAGCACTTTAATACATATACAATTTCACAATTCAAACCCCACACTTATGTTGAACCAAATCCCAATCTTCACATCATTTTAACATCAAGCTCCCAATTTATTTAAGCACATACAAAGCAAGATTTACCACTAGCAAGGAATTATTTTCTTTATAACATATACAAACATCACAATTTTTTTTCTTTTTCTAGATTCTTATTTTGTCTTGTTTTTTACCAATTCCCTACAAGTGGCTCTCACAATTTTTCAAAGAGTTCACCTTTCTCCTTTTCTATAATTCTACTAAATTTTTTAACTCCACTTAGCTTTTGACATGCTTATAACTATATTAAGTGCTCAACAAAGGTAGACGGTTCAAACAGATAGTCAATTCAAATAAGGGGTCATGCTTATAGTCTGGTTGCAAAAGAAAATAGGATTACAGGCTGACAAGCGTAGAACAAACACTTAAATATGCTCACTAGTGAATATAATAAAATATAATATCGTATCTACAGGGTTGGAGTTAAATAGTATTATCGTAGTTTATAGCTAGATTGCTATACAAGATGATCGACAATTGAGGTTTGTATGGTTAAAACTAATATTTACTAAGAATCTAAACTATTGTCTAATGACAATTGACGCAAGTACTGATTAAAAAAGGTCAATTGGGATGCGATAAGGTTGATAGGATAGGTGCAAGATAAATATTTGAGATCTAACTCTAGATAATTCATTTCTATTGTTCAAGTGACTCTCTTGAATTTGCTTTGTTATTAATTCAATTGTTTAGTAGAAACTCCTATCTCGATTAAATCTCAACCTCACAAGATTAACTAATTTAAGCTCCAGAAGATATGCAAGAATTCATAGTGGATTGGTCTTTAGGAGAACCTCTATCGATTTGTAATAGCCTAGTCCGCTAGTTATATTGTCCGCTCTGGGCCTAGGTCCTCATGGGTTTAAACACAAGAGGGATGCTGGCAAAACACAATAGGGATGTAAGATATATATGTTAAAAAGCCTTAGACCCTAGTGGCGTGTTTTAAACCCGTGAGGGACCAGGTCCAAAGCGAATAATATCACTAGTGGGTTGGACTGTTACAAATGGTATCAGATCCACTGTTGTGTGAGCCTTGCCGATAGTGGGTCAGAGTAGGACACTTAGTCCATAAGAAGGGGTGTATGTAAAACCCCAAGCTTTAGACAGAGTCCCACATCGGCAAAATACAAGAGGGATGCTGGGTATATAAGTTAACAAGCCTTAGACCCTAATGACACGTTTTAAACCCGTGAGGGCCTAGGTCCAGAACAGACAAAGTTGTGTCAAATGTCCCCCAATTAACATTTTTCCAAGTATTTATACTAAGTAGGGTTGGACGTAGATGAAAATGCCTTTTCCTGTGCAAAACATGATTGAGGCTCTATAAAAACTACATAGGAGCGCCTTATGGGGAGACACATCATGTGGGGTAATAGTGGAGTTTATCAGAGAGCGCGCAAAATCAACCAACATAAAAAATGGGCATCCGCGGCGCGCCGTCGCCCCCATGCCGCGACTGTAGGTTTTTCTTAGAGCCAGTTTTTTTCTTGTGCTTATGATATCCAAACGTGGTTTTCGACCCCTGAACATAATCCTAGCTTAATCCCTGGGCTTTTACTTAGAATTCAATGCTTTAAATAGCTAGAAATCATTCCATAACATCTATTTAACTCGGAATCACTCCTACAAGGCTTAAAATATATAATTATTGAAAATTAAAGCTCAAACTCAATTAAAGTGCAGTAAATTAGAGTGCAATAAGAGACTACTATTAGGCGGGTCACAGACATATAATTGGCTCAATAAGGAAATGCTCACTTCCTAGAATGAACAATTCTACTATTTTGCTTTGCAAACACACGGGGCAAGTTCTATACATCACTGAAATGCATAGAATATCAACAAAAACGTTACACACACATTGGCACATAACTCACTTAGGATCGGATCTTTATCGACTCTCTAGTCAAAGCCGTTAAGCAAAGTTAAGATCAACCAATTTGAGACGCTTATTTAATAGTCAAAAATTGAACCTATGCATCAGAATTAAAGCATTCACCACTCCCAAGGCATATGCAGTCAAGGAAAACTGCTTCAATTTTTTAATATTTTTGTTTTTGTCTTTTTCTCGTTCGACTTCAAATCTCTCAAGAAGCCAGCCGATGAAATCCATCATCGAGAAAAGTCAAAACTAAATAATTAATTACTAACTATTACAGATCGATAGAATTCAGAGTTATATACAGACCATATTGTCTAAGAAAGTCGGAAACAAATCAAACAAAACAAATTGGCAAAGAGAAAACAAGTACAAATACAATCAAATAGAAGAACCCCACCCCACATTTAAGAAATTACATTATCTCTAATGCAAAACAGTAAAACAAGAGTGAAAAGGTAACTCCCTGAGGTCGTGGCCTACTCCTCACCAATACCCTCAAAGTTGCACAGGTACTCTTCATCATTAGAGGGAATAGAGTTTGCGTCCTTGTCCGGTGGAATTTGTACTCCATCTGCTCAGCCCATGGTCCTCCTACATCTTTGCCAAGTCAATCTCCTCCCGAGCAGCGCGGAGGTGCATATAAGCAAATAACAGCTGCAGTGTCTTCTCAACATGAACAAATCTCGAATCTACAGGAATAACAGCATCGGTAAGGGGGGAGGGGGTTGTCATAGCTGTGACATCAAAAGGCTAAAGAAGCTACAAACTGGAATCGTCTCATCATAATGGAACTCATCCTCCACGTGGTTGGTCCTTAGAAACCGCATGATCATACTCGAGAAATACAGATGGCGGGCCCCAAGTGGTTGTACTCGAGACATGTGCTCAAGAACAATCTTTCCCAGATCAAACTTTATCTGAGGCAAGATAGCATAAATAAGACACAACTTCAACCAGGAGACATCAATGTCATTCTGGGTGGGAATGATCTTTGCATTAATCAATCGGAGAATGACTCTTGCGGGACGCTAGAAATGGCACTTCTTTATGTCCTTGTGGAACTCATTAGCATCTCGCATCAATGTGGCAAGAGACCCTACACCGCACAGCTGGCGTCTAATATCACGATAGGTGGTCGACGTAGAAATCGCAGGAACATCTTATGAGAATGCTCCATGAATCCCATGATTTGACACTGGGAAGAAAATGGAATCATCTTGCCTCTTACCTCCACTCCATACACAACATCTAAACCAGACTCAAGTTGACAGTTAGTGTAGAATTCCTTGACCATATTCATGTTCACTCATTCACGGGGACGGAACAAGCTTTCAAAGACCAGGTATCTTATGTTGTCAAAAATCCTCGAGTATTTCCTGGCTATCTTACCATCATCAATGCCGACTTCTGGGTCGGGCCTCACCGCTAGAACAAAGGTCGGGTACCAAATCCTAGCATGAGCTGGCATAGGCCGAATGCCATACTTACAGCCTGGTACTACATCTGTATGGGGATCAATGCGCTCCTTTTTCTCCTCCACTAAGGTGGGGGGAGATTCTCGCCTACATCCTCGATAGCTACTAGAGGCAACCTCTAAGGTAGGTGTTAGAATGTTTTCTAGGACATCGAGACATTGTACTTACAAAAGACAAACAACATTAGCCACAACACGTAGAACAAAAACAAGAACAAATTGGGGAACCACCCCACACTTATGTTATTGTCAAGTTCACAAGCATAATGTATATAGGGGGCTTAGACTACCCCATTGAAATACAGCCAATATAACATTCCAATAATATAACCACAGACTACACTAGTGTAAAAGACAAAATTAAGAAGCTAAACTAGTAATTACGAATAGAAGAGTAAGAATTTAGTCTAATTCACTACTAACAAAATTAAGATACAATACAACACTTCACAAGTAATTAGCATGAATTAGACACCCCAATTAGCATCTGGCAACATATTAGCATGGGGTGGTCAATCGATTAACAGTTGAGGCTAACTTGTTAAAGTTTCACACATAAGATCATGAAATCCCACCCCACACTTATCATCAAGCATCACAACACACAAAACACTTCCCTTCTAATTAGAAACACTACACAATTTTAGGTCATTAAGACATTCAACAAACATATTGTGGTCATTCTTGTACCATCTTATTTCAATTCATAGTGGGTTAGAATCACCATAGAACTATATCAAATATACCACTCACCACAACTACAACATCACCACCTCTTCACAATAGCACTAAGTTCACAAATTTTACACAAACTTACACTAATTTTCGGTCACATGAGCACCCCTACGAAGCTTCAACATAAATTCATTCCACACCATTAAAATACGCCAAAAATCACCCATAATCATAATAATAATGAAAATCCCACAAGTTAAGAATAATTTTCGACTATAATAAGAAAAGAAACTAAAAATAATTAGCACAACAACAACTATCTAGGATTTTGTTTAAATTAAGCTAAAATTAACTAGACAAATAAGAAAAGCTTAGAGAAATAGAAAAGAAGAAATTGAGTTACTTACCTTGACGAGGAATAAAGTGGGAGGAGGATAAAAGGATGAAGGATTTGAGGAAGAACAAGGAGGAAAGAGGAGGGATTTGGGCATGAGATAGAGGGTAGAAAGAATAAAGTAAGAGAGATGTGAGAAAAGGGGACGGGTCGGGGGTGTTAGAGTCTCCAATTAAAAAAATTTAAAATTTTCGTTTTTTTTAATAATTTGCACTGTCATATCGATGGGTGCGGCGCCCCCATGCGGTGCAGTAGTGGGGTTTTCCATAGAGTCATCTCTAACAGGTTGTGCTCATTTGGCCTAGAGCGGTGCCCCATGTGGCACGCTAGGCCAATTTTCACAGAGTTCCGATTTTTTCACTTTTTAGCTTACGGGTTGCCCTCTCAACTCTATTATTTACTTATTCTCTGTCCGGTTCATGCTCCTACTTGTTCAAACAATTATCAAAACTCCAAAACTATAATTTTCTAACTATTCTACAAATGCAAGAAAAAGAGATAGAAGTAGTTCTGAGTTATAGTTGCCAGCTTGACTCCATAACCTAGGCTCATTTGATCATGATGCTAGATGATTGCTTTTCATATCCTCCAACAATGTACAATTTCAACCTGTGATCATTTGATCATGATGCTAGATGATTGCTTTTCATATCCTCCAACAATGTACAATTTCAACCTGTGACCATTCACCTTAAAGCTTTCATTCCCTTGTTCATCCTAAATTTTAATAGCGCCACGCGGTAAGACATGTTTCACCACATACAGACCTGTCCATCTTGATTTGTATTTTTCGGGGAACAACCTAAGTGTACTATTGTATAGCAAGACTCTGTCTCCTTCATGAAACTCTTTTGGTTTAATCATAGGATCATTCCACCTTTTGTCTTTTCCTTGAAAATTCGTGCATTTTCATACGCTTTCAGTCGAAACTCCTCCAATTCATTCATCTACGCCAATTTGTGTTCACCTACAAGACTAAGATCAAGATTAAGCATCTTAACTTCCCAATAAACTTTATGTTCTCAATAAACAGGTAGATGACACGATTTTCCATACGTTTATTTGAATGGTAAAGTCCCAATGGTTGTTTTGTACGCCGTTATGTATGCTTATAGAGCTTCATCCAACTTTAAAGACCAATCCTTATGAGAAGCGCTAAACTGTCTTTTCAAGAATTCGTTTAAGTTCACGATTAGCCACTTCAACTTGCCCATTAGTTTGGGCATGGTACAGGGTTCCTATCTTGTGTGTGATCCCATACTTGGACAATAGTATAGCAAACTGCTTGTTCACAAAGTATGGCCCATTGTCACTGATAATAACTCGAGGTGTCCCAAAGCGGGTAAAAATGCTCTTTTGTAAGAACTCAAACACCACCCAAGCATCATTGGTCCTAGTAGGGATTGCTTCGAGCCATTTAGAGACATAGTTAACGGCTACCAGGATATACTCAAAAGAATGAGAGAACGGGAATAGGCCCATAAAGTCTATGCCCCAAACATCAAAAAGTTCACATACCGAAATTATGGCTGTCAAACGGGACGGGCCGGCCCATCCCGTCCCGCGTCCCGTCCCGTCCCGTCCCGCGTCCAGCCAGTTTTTTTTAATAAAAAAAACTAGTCGTTGGGCAACAACCAAAATTCAAAAAATAGCGGTTTGGACTGCCGCTACACCCCCCAAAACACCCTACCCCCCAAACTTTTAATATAACCCCTAAGTTTATTAAATTCGACAACAATTTGACCCTTCTTCTGGTCATATTTTACGCAAATATAACAAAAATAGAGATCGTGAGAACTTAGCAAAAATGGTGGCTGTCTGTGGCTTACCTTTTACTTTTCCTTCTCACCCTGCTTTTGTGTATTATATACAAGAAATGATGGTTTTAAATATCAAAACGAATATCTTCAGTATATTCGTTGTACATTTTTTCACTTAGATTGTAAAGTGTCTATCACATCCGATATAGGTCGTAGTCCTAATGGTTGCGATTATTTAACTGTTACATGTCATTGGGTTGATCATTATTGGAACTTGCAAAAATGTATTATTGGTTATAAATTTGTTGATTCAAAACATACTGGAGCATATATTGCAACTACTATTCTACAAATACTTGATTTTTATGGGCTCGCTAATAAAGTTTTAACTATCACCTTAGATAATGCTTCTGTTAACACAACCGCGGCAAATAGCTTAAAAGCTAGACTTTCTCCAATTAATCCAATAATTATCCATGTTAGATGTGCATTCCATATTTTTAACTTGGTTGTAAAAGATGGTCTTAATTTATTTTCTGATGCTTGTAGTAAAATACAACATGCTTGTAACTATATTTTTCGTGCTCATAAACAAAGTAGAATTCGTGAATTTGCTCAACAATGTGCTAGTTCTGGCCTTCCATTTAGAAAAGTTCCAAAAGATGTTTGTACTAGGTGGAATTCTACTTATGAAATGCTTAAAGTTGCTTTTGATTATCGGGTGCCTATCCAAAAGGTATTTAATATGCATAATGCTTACCCTGTTGATCAAATTGTTGATTCTGATTGGGATGCGATCAGAGAGCTTACTAGATTTTTAGAAAATTTTTATTATGCTACAAAACAATTTTCTGGTATATATTATCCTACTGTTAGCCAAATATTATGGTATATTTGTGGAATTTCTGTTGTATTTTCTAAGTATAAAACAAATCCAACTTATGCACCGGCCATTAAAGAAATGATTTTAAAATTTAAAAAGTATTTTTTCCCTATTCCCGAAGTTTATTTAATTTCTACTCTAATTAACCCATCTTTAAAACTAAGAGGTGCAAAGGGACTTGTTCGTAAAATTTATGAGAATTTAGAAATTCAAGAAAATGAAGAACCATCTCTCGAAAACTGCCAAGCTAGCATATATTCTTATGCTAGATTTATGTTTGATAAATATAAATCTATGGATACAACTAGTACTGAAACTGCTCCTTCTACTTCTAAATCTGGAGCAGAAGTTTTATGGGAAGATATGGATGATATAACAGGTTTGGATTCCTCTATTGATGATGAACTTGATTCTTATCTTAATCAAGGATTGAAAAATATTAAAGACGAAGAAGGCAAGGAACAACTTTTGTCATGGTGGAGGGAGCGTGGCAAGGCTTTTCCAACACTTTCAATTATGGCATGAGATATCCTGGCTATTCAAGCATCATCAGTAGCATCGGAGAGTGCTTTCAGCGCGGCAAGATTTCAAATTGGAGATCATAGACATTCATTAGCGGAGGACAGTCTAGAGATTTCCGTATTATTCAGAGATTGGATTAATTCAGAAAGAAGAAATCTTGGTTTTGAAAAATTAACCACTAGGGAAGAAGAAGAATACAATGAGATACTAACCACTGGGAGCGATGACGGCATGGAGCTCATGGAACATCAATCAACATTGCCAATTCCATTAGAATGTCCGAGAGATATTATTGATAATTTACAAAGAAGCTATATAGGAGCTTACAAATATTAGTATGATAATTTGTAATTGGCTATTAAGAGGCCTAGTTCAAACAGAACCCTTCCTAGAAGGTGGCTGCGTAGATTAGGTGCTCTTCAAAAGAATTATATTTGTATTTGAGATTTGAAAGTTCTATTAATAAAATAAAAGGCTCTAAGCGTTGAATTATTTTTATGAATTGTCTTAAATAAATTATAACTATATTATAAATTTATATTTACTAGAATATTTCATTACAAGTCTTTTATTTTAATATTTTATAATTATTTACTTAGTTTTGTAATTTTCGTTTTAACATTTAGCCGTTAAATAAGTCAAAAAATTAGCCGTTGCAAACTTAAAAAAAAAACTACACTTAAGGCCCACGAACCCGTCCCGTCCCGTCCCATCCCGTCCCATCCCGTTTGTTAGCGGGACGGGATGGGGCGACCGTTTCGTCCCGTTTGTCCCGTCCCGTTTCGTCCCGTCCCGCCACCGTCCCGCTTAAATATCGTCCCGTCCCGTCAATTTTATCCCGTCTCGTCCCGTCCCGTCCCGTTGGACAGCCATAACCGGAATGGAGTTGAGTGGTATCTCATCCCTCTTGCTAATGTTACCTGCCATTTTACACTTGTCACATACAACTACAAATGCCCGTGCATCTTTGTACAAAGTAGGCCAATATAAATCGACTTTCATGACCTTTGATGCAGTGTGATTTCCACCATAGCGTCCTTCAGCTGCTTCATCATGGAAATGAGAAAAAAAGGCTTTCCATCTCTCCTTCAGGCACACATCTTCGAATAACACCATCTGCATACTAATTAAACAAGAAAGGGTTATTCCAAAACTACTTTTTACCTCACCTTGAAGCTTCCTTCTTTGATTACGAGAGAAGTCGCTAGGCTACCTTCTACTAGAAAAATGTTGGCTACATCATCATACCAAGGCGGTCTTTTGGAGACCACAACAATGGAGAAAATTTGCTCATCAGGGAACTCTTTTCTTACATCAAGTATTTCAACCGATGATCTCTCAAGTCAATATAGATGATTAGCGACTTGATTTTTTATGTCCTTATTTTCTTTGATCTCCAAGTCAAACTTTTAGAGAAATAACACCCACTGTATCAGACGCGACTTGGACTCTTTCTTACTCAATAGATATTTCTAGGCTGAGTGATCAGTGCGTACAATTACTTTACTCCCCACCAGGTATGATCTAAACTTGTCAAAAGAACAGATCACAACAAAGGACTCTTTTTTAGTAGTGGCATAGTTGACTTGAGCATAATTCAAGATCTTGCTTGCATAGTAAATGGGCCTAAACATTATATTTTTTCTTTGCCCCAGAACTACTCCCATAGCTACATCACTAGCATCACATATTATCTCAAATGGCTGGCTCCAATTAGGCGTCCCCATAATAATATCACTCACAAGCTTTTCCTTTATCAATTCGAATGCTCTTAATCACTCCACATTGAAAACAAACTTGATATCTTTCGCTAGTAATGCAGTGAATGACTTAGTAATAAATTACTTTACTCCCCACCAGGTATGAACTAAACTTGTCAAAAGAACAGATTACAGCAAAGAACTCTTTTTTAGTAGTGGCATAGTTGACTTGAGCATAATTCAAGATCCTGCTTGCATAGTAAATGGGCCTAAACATTATATCTTTTCTTTGCCCCAGAACTGCTCCCATAGCTACATCACTAGCATCACATATTATCTCAAATGGCTGGCTCCAATTAGGTTTCCCCATAATAAGAGCACTTACAAGCTTTTCCTTTATCAATTTGAATGCTCTTAAGCACTCCACATTGAAAACAAACGTGACATCTTTCGCTAGTAATGCAGTGAATGACTTAGTAATCGATGAACCTCATATAGAACCCAATGTGTCCAAAAAACTCCTTATGCTCTTCACATAAGTCAATGGATGGAGCCTAGAAATTATATCAATATTAGATCTACCAACTTCAATTCCATGTGCAGTTACTTTGTGGCCCAGGACAATTCCCTCTTTCGCCATGAAGTGACACTTCTCCCAGTTAAGAACCTAGTGAGTGGCTTTATAACATTTAAGCACGAGCTCCAAATTCTTCAAGAAATCCTCAAATTCATCATCAAAGAGGGTGAAGTCATCCATGAATACTTCAAGATACTTCCCATTTAAAACGGAGAATATAGAAATCTTGCACCTTTGAAAAGTGGTAGGTGCATTACCCAACCCAAACGACGTCCTCCTATAAGCAAAAATACATGACGGGCAAGTGAATGTGGTCTTCTCAAAATCTTCTGGGTAAAGGGTATCTAATTGTAGCTTGAGTACCCATTCAAAAAGCAGTAGCATCCATGTCCAACCACTTTCTCGAGCATTTGATCAATAAAGGGGAGTAGGAAGTGGTCCTTCCTTGTTGCATTATTCGGTCTTCTATAATCAATGCATATTGTCCACTCAGTGACTGTTCTTGTGAAGATCAATTCATCGTCTTCATTTTTCATTGTCATGCCCCTCTTCTTAGCTACAACCTGTATTGAAATAATCCACCAGCTATAAGAGATGGGAAAAATCACTCCTGCATCTAGCAATTTGATGATCACCTTGTGCACTACCTCCTCCAAATGTTTGTTCAACTTGCCTTGGGGCTACTCCACTAACTTGCTATTTTCTTCCAACAGAATTTTGTGCATGCAAATGGATGGACTGATTCCTTGAATATCAGCTATACACCAGCCAATGGCCTTCTCGTGTTTTTTCAGCAGCTCCACCAACTTTTTCTCCTGTGTACTTGTTAAGTGAGCAAAAATAATCACAGGAAAATTGTTAATTTCAAGAAAATTATATTTTAAGTGAGTGGGGAGGACTTTCAATTCCACATTAGTCTTAGAAGCCTCCTCTTTTAGTTCCTCATCATCAACCATTTGATCCTTAGTTTCAAGAGCTTCATCCTCTTTTTCTATTTCAGGACCTTCATCCTCCACTGTGATAGACTGAGTAATACATATCTATAGAGTATCCTCCACAAGCTTGTAAAACTTGTATTTTTCATCTAATTTCCTAATAACATCTAGCTTGAAACACGAGTAGGTCGATGCCTTATCACTGGGGTATTTCATCATCCTCTTTATATGAAACACCACTTTTTTATTGACCAGTGTGAGCATAAGCTACCCCTCATAAATATCAAGGACAACTCTACATGTACATAAAATGGACTCCATAGAATTAGAGCCACCACCTATTCACCTCCATATCCACCACAATAAGGTTCACGGGGAATAAAAATTATCCACCTCCACTAGAATATCCTCAATGATTCCCTCAGGTAAAATGGTGATCTGGTTAGCCAGTTGTAAGGACACTGGTATTGATTTGATCATTCCATGCTCACCTTCCAGTTTCCTAAATACGAAAAGAGGCATTAGATTTATAGACGAACCAGAATCGTAGAGGGCTTTGTCAAAAGGAACTGTAGCGGGCATTCAACTTGACCACTGTTGTCTCATCTAATTTTCTCTTGCTAGACAAGATTTCCTTCAAGAACTTTGCACAAACAAGCTTCTCAGTGTGTACCTCAATGAAGGAACTGTTCACATAAAGTTGTTTAACATCTCCAAGAATTGCCCAAAACATTTGTCAAGTTCCTCCTGCTTTAAATTTTGAGGGAATGGTAGAGCTGGCATATGTCTACTTTCTTCAATCTCCTTTTGTACCCCACTACTCTGGCACTTTTGATTTTCACTCTTTTTCTTTACTAGTGTCTCAGTCTGCTTGTTAACCACCTCAGGTCTAACTTTCATCACTAGGTCGGTCAGTGCTTTGACACTTCTCCGAGATACAACTTTGATTGTTTCCTTTAGGTTCTTTTCAGTGTCAGAAGGAAGAGTCCCATGAGCCCTCTCAAATAACAAATTTGCAATCTATCCCATTTTTCTTTCTATGTTCTGGATAGTCGTGCCTAAGTATCATATTTTTCATCTAGTTTATTGATGAATGCCTTTATGAGATCTTGCATACTTTGATTTGGCTATGGTAGCTGGTATTACTGCCTCTGATGGTTCTGAAAACCTTCTGGTCCTTGACCCTGGGGTCTAAGATTATTTTGCTTCCATGATTTTAAGCTCCCATTAGGTGAACTCCATGTAAAACAAGGATGCCTTTGACCCACAACATTATAGTTGTTCCCACCTTGGTAGTTACCTATATTAAAGTGTCCCACAATATTGACTTCCTTAGCTGTAGCTTGGCACTCATGTGTAGGGTGTCCCAATTCACAAAAATCACATTCTTCTTGCGGTTCACTTTGTACCTTGGCCAATCTGAGCATTCCTATCTCCTTAGTCATAGTCTCTAGATGGGCTTGCATGGATGTGTTAGAGTCCACCTGATGAACCTCAACAGATTTTCTTTTGTCATTACTCTTAGCCGGCCACTAATTAGCATCCTCAGATAACTCATCAAGGATTAGGACAACCTTCTATGGAGTTTTCTACATTAATAGACCTCTACATGTAGTATTCAGAGTTCGTCGCGATGAAGGTTTCATTCTATCCCAAAAATCCTGGAGTTGCATCCATAAATCAATTCCACTGTGCTAACACTTTCTGACTATCTCCTTGAATCTTTCCCAAGCTTCAAAAACCATTTCTATCTCCTTCTTGCGGAAATTATGGATTTCCATTATGAACTACCCTATTTTTGTAGCTGAAAAGTACCTGTCGAGAAACTTCCCGGTCATATCTTCCCATGTCCTTATCAAACTTGTGGGCTATGAAGCCATTGCTTTGCATCATCTTTCAATGAAAAAAGCAACGCCCTTAAGTAGAATTCATCCTTTGATACCCTATTGCATTAGAAAGTGTTAATGATTTCTTGAAATCCATCAAGTGAGCATTAGGATATGAGTTCACCTTCCCTCTGCAAATGTAGTTGTTTTGAATTGTTTGAAGCAAGACTTGCTTTAATTCGAAGTTATTTATTGCTATGGGTTGAGGTCTAAAATTTGTCAGTCCTTGATTATAGACTGGCCTAGCATACTCACCCAATGATATTCCAAGCATGGGTGTTGCATTCTCGAACTGGTCTTCAATCAAGGGTCTGTTTAGATTGAATCTTCAGCTACCATCATCGTTGACGGCCTCATCAACAATTCTTCATGCAGCTTCTTTTTGTGCTGCCTCTCTTGCAGCTAAGTCTACTCCTTCATTCTCTTTGTTTGCCATGGTATCTTGAGTCGAAGTTTGACCCAAGAATTTTTCTGTTAATTCCCTTTCTTTTCTCAGTTGTCGCAGATGTTTCTCCAACTCTGATCCGTAAGGTATCACTTAGTTTGAAGAAGACCGATTCATGCACCAGAAGAATCAAAACTGTATCCTACACACAAGTAAGAAAACGTGAATGACTAAAGTAAAGTTTGGTTCCTGAATTAGTACTAAAAACTATTTTAAACACTATTGATTGTCAATCCCCAACAACAACGCCAAAATTTGACAAGTATAAAATATAACACAAAATTATTGCTTGCTAGTCAAAGATAGTATAGTTTAATTATTATCTCCACATGGACTGGATTTAAACAGTATTCAAATAATCTTCAGTTCATCACTATCCAGGAAAATTAACACTTTATGTGATGACTATTACTATGATTAATTACTAAAATTAAGCAATTAATAATTGATAACAAAAGACACTAGATGAGCAACGAAAAAATATAAATGAGAGGAAAAAGGTATTTGATTAGACAGGTGTAAGATAACCGACTCGAGATCCAATTCTTGAGTTAATTCACTCTATAATACTATTGATTCTCACGAATTCAACAAATAATTAGATTAAACTTGAAGTTAAGATTCCTCTTTTGATTAAACATTAATTTCAGCAGTTAATCCAATTGAAGCACGCTAAACAATGCAACAATAAAATGATGGTTATGATCTAAAGGGCAACTTCACACGAATATTTTTCTATTTTCTAGTTCGATTAATTCAAGAGGCTCATTCGATTATCTATTTGAATCACGAATTTAAACTAGAGCATAAGATGTGAAGAAATTCAATATAAAACTCCTCTTTCGATTAAGCAAAATAATAAATAACTCCACAATACAAATTACATCTTCATCAATTAATTCTAACAATTATCATGAATCCCTGATCAAGTTATCGAAACACCGTATCTGTCCACACCGTAATAGAAATTAGTGCATAGCAATGGAGTGTCACATCTCAATAAGGTTCAAAAATAAAGAAAACACCAATTCTAATGATTCAATACAAACTCCTGTATTGCACCAAGTGCAAGTTGAAATATTGATGAATTCTTGGGTCTTCTAGGTCAAAAGTCCTCTCAAAATTGTATTTTTGGTGTATTTATACCATGTAAAAATAAACTTGGAAGAAGCTACCATTTCCTAGCCGAACTTGGAAATCACTCTAATGATTTTGCTTAGTTGCATCGCGTCGCCCCATACGGCGCGCTAGTGAGGAAATCCAGAGAGCTTGCACTTTCATTGTCAGACCACTGTTACACTGCCGTGCCATGCCTCGCGGCGCGATAGTGACTTTTTCTCAGAGTACATTCGTTTGTTCACTTTTTGACATTCGGACTTGGTCCTCGACCCCCGAATGTGATCCAACTTAATTTCTTGGGTTTCTACTCACACTTCAAACCTACTGTCAGATAGAAGCTTTTCAAAGGAGTTTTCACTTCCTCAATTAAGGGAAGCTCAAACTTGTTCGATTTAGCTTCAAAACATTTTAATAACTCGGGATCATTTCCTGCAAGGCATAAAATACGTAATAAGCATAATTCTCTACCGTTTAAGCTCAAATACACATAAAACAGTAATTAGGGTGCAATACTACTACTAAAGTATAGGTTTCTAACCTACCATCACTCCTAGAATATGTTATATCAAGTGTGTTTGCCTTCTTGTGCTTCGGCCCGCATTATACATCTTTCCTTCTTATTCTTCTTCTTTTTCCATAGGCAATATTGTAATGCCTCCATCCATGTTAATGTGAGCCTACAATTGGAGTGGGACCATGAGCGTCTTCCTCCACTTTTTATATTAACCAAATCCACCTAATTACCTGAATAAAAAATATGTATATGCTTGCTGGCCACTTTAAATAATTCTTCAACTCATACATCATATGCATAATTCGTTATAATAAAAGGCTCTTAAGAATAATTCAAACTTTCAGCTCTTAAGCAATTTGTGATAATTAGTGGAGCCACTCAAATATGAAGATGTTATAAATAATATCACGTGTAAATGTCCATGTATTATGAAATTACTTAGAAGTAAATTATGAACAAGTGGCATGGCCTTCAATAAGTGGCAAGGCCTTTCAACAAGTGGCAAAGCCTTTATCAACAAACATCAAAACTTTCAACAAGTGGCAAGACTTTGAACAAGTGGCCGAATATGCAAAAGTGCCCATAAATAGGCCAAAAATTTGAAGAATGTATTTATGAAATGAAGAAAAGTTTATTAATTATCTCCCTCTAAATTCTCTTATTTTATTTTATTTTCTATTATCTCATAACACATTAATAGCATGGGTCTCTAATTACCAAGTGCATGATTGACTTACGAAAAGTTGACCACCTAGAATCAGCTATGTTGAGCCAATAAAAGCTCGAGCATTTGAGATACGATGATAATCGCTTTTCTATTGTCCAGGGAGTTTTCATTTTTAATCTTACTATGAATTCTAATTTTAACTTATTTGAAATTTCAGGTTTGGTAATGCTTATATTAATTACACGACAATATAATTATTTTTGCCTAGAAAAAGAGCTGATTGAATCAAGAACAACCATAAGTAAGGTTTAGAAGTTGAACTTGCTTACCTTGGACTGGGGATCCGATCATATCTTTCAATAGGCTACGTTAAGTTCTTCTTCTTCAAGTTAATTTTGAATTTTTTCTATCCACAAGCAAATATGGATACCTCACAAAGCAAACTTGGATCAAAGTTTAATTATAAAAATATTTGTTTAATTAATGGCTTTAATGCAGTATTCTTCAAAAGAGCATGGGGTACTATAGGAGATGAGGTAACTCATGCAGTTGATTTTAATACTGCACAAATGTACAAACCAGTGAACTGTACTGCTATTGCCCTTATCCCTAAAGCACATAATCCTACAAGTATCAAAGAGTTCAGACCAATCTCATGCTGCACGGTGATTTATAAGATGTTTTCAAAAGTATTAACTAGAAGGTTGCAGGGTGTAATGGATAATTTGGTAGATAATACTCACGCTACATTTGTACTTGGAAGAGCAATCACTGATAACATTATTCTGAGTCATGATTTGGTTAAAGGCTATGGGAGGAAAGGAATATCCCCTAGATGCATGATGAATCTAGACATGTAGAAAGCCTATAATTCAATAGAGTGGGAATTTATGGAACAAATGCTGCATGCTTTAGCCTTTCCAACACATTTTGTTAGGTGGATAATGAGCTGCATAGGAACAGTCACATACACTATACTGATTAATGAAGTCCAAACAAAACCTTTTGAAGCAAAAAGAGGTTTGAGGCAAGGAGATCCACTGTCCCCCTATCTGTTTATCCTTTCCATGGAGTATCTGACAAGGAAGCTGAAAATGCTCAACAACAATCCAGATTTTAATTACCACCCCAAGTGTGCAAAGATGCAAATCTTGCAACTTGGGTTTACTGATGACCTTTTACTATTTTGCAGGGGAGATTTGAAGCCAGTCCAATTGATATATAATGGCTTTCAAGAGTTCTCAAAAGCATCAGGATTGAAGATCAACAAAAACAAAAGTTCCTTATTCTGTGGAGGAATCACACAAGATGACTAAGAGAAGATACTGAATTTCCTGGGAATACCAAAGGGAGAATTACCTGTGAGATATCTAGGAGTTCTATTAAGCACCAGAGAATCACTATAGCACAATGCCATCCTTTGATTGAGAAAATAGTAGGCAGAATAACATCCTGGACAACAAGGTTCTTATCCTATGCAGGTAGAATTCAGCTTATTAAAAGTGTCCTATTCTCAGTTCAGACATACTGGGCACAAATATTTGTGCTACCAAAGAAGATCACAAAGTTAATAGAGGTAATCTGCAAGAGTTTCCTATGAATAGGTGAGATCAATGTATCTAAGAAGGCCTTATTAGCATGGAAAAAGATATGTATGCCCAAGACAGCAGAAGGCTTTAACATAATGAATATAGCACTATGGAATAAAGCATCTGTATGTAAACACTATTGGGACCTATGCAGATAAAAGAACAAATTGTGGATCCAGTGGATTCACAGTTACTACATCAAAGGCAGAGAAGTATGGAATATTCAGGTGAAGCAAGCATCATGGATGGTTGGGAAAATACTCAAAGCACAGGAGACACTTGTGAATGCTGGTTTCAATGATAAAGAAATAAAGAGAACTAAGAAATGCAGTATCAAAACTATATATCACAGGCTGCGTGGCTCATTTGAAAAGTTGAGATGGAAGAAGATAGTATGCCAGAATTCAGGATGCCCACGTTGGATCTTCCTGTAACATTGACAGAAATGAATAGGGGACTATAGTGATGAGAGTAAGAACTTGCATGGGTAGTAAACATAATCAGGAAAAGGACTCTAAAGTCAGATATATTCAAAACGGCCCTAGCTGCAACAGTGTACTACGTATGGCAGGAATGAAATACGAGAAATTTTCAAGCAAAAACAAGGGGATGAGAAGCAATATGCATGAAGATTATCCAAGAGCTTCATTGCAGAAGTCATAAATATATAGAAGAAAGGATAAATAGTCTTAATTGGTATCCTTGTAATAGATAAATGCATATATTTTCGATAAAGGATGGATGGGGGCATAGAAGAGTAGGATGGAATGTATGGGGTTTGTTTTCTCTTGTGTATATTTCTCCCTAGTAAATAGAAATCTTTAATTACCAAAAAAATAAAAAATAAAAAAAAATATTTGTTTAATTGATTCATGTACAATACATACAATATACAAAGAGAAGAAATATTTCTCTCATTTAAGTATCTGTAAGGCAGATGTTACTACAATTTCTGGTTGTAGTAATCTAATTGAAGGCCCTGGAAGAGCTATTATAACTCTGGCTAAGGGAATAGTACTTATCATAGATAATGCAATATTCTCCTACAAGTCCAAGAGAAACTTGTTGAGTTTTAAAGATATTCTCCGATATGGATATCATATTGAGAAAATAAATGAGAATAATCTTGAATATCTCATCGTTACCAAGAATTTCTCTGGCCAAAAAAGGGTTATTGAGAAGTTTCCATCTTTATCTTGTTGCCTGTATTGGACAAGAATTAGTGCAATTGAGCCATATTTTATCGCAAACCAAAAAGTTACTGATCCCAATAATTTTGTACTTTGGCATGATCGATTGGGACATCTTGAATCAATTATGATGAGACGAATTAAAGAGAATTTAAATGGGCATCCACTGAAAAATTTATCGATTCTTTTAAATAATAAAGTTTCTTGCACTTCTTGTTATCAAGGCAAGTTAATCATTCGACTGTCACCGACAAAGGTTGGGATTAAGCCCTCTACATTTTTTGAACGTATACAATGAGATATTTGTGGACCTATTCACCCAGCTAGTGGGTAGATTAGATATTTTATGGTCTTAATAGATGCATCTTCTGGATGGTCCCTCAGAAAGAGTCGTGATGACACCTAGTCTCTCAACTAGGTAAGCCTAGCTTTAACAGAAATAACATTGATATTTACCAACTTCAAATTAGATAATATCTGAGCAATTACAATTTCCGAAATCGGTTGTACAAGTCATAAGCCTTTCTAAGAGTAGCTATACAAAATAAATACGTCACCGTTCCAAAACAAAGGAAAAAATAGGAGTAAATACAATGGAGGTGAATCTAAAGTCTGCGAATGCAGCACTAGGTTTGCCTCGAGTCTCCACCACGACGATCCACAAAACTACTATCGAGTAAATACCTGGATCTATATAAATAAAATATACAGAAGTTGTCACGACCCCAACCACCATCATGATGGCGCCCAACACAGTATTAGGCAAGCCTGACCAATTAACAACCTTAACCCATTTCTCATATAGTTCATCATTTGCTAACACAGTTAAATTACCAAATCATCATATTAGAAGTGTGAAATAAGAGTTAAACATGCGAAATTTTGAATAATCCTACTACATAGCCCATATAGGTCCGGTGTTACAAGTCTGAGCCTCTAATACAAGTTTAATAGCCTAATACATAGAAATCTAGGGAATACAGATAAAATAAGAAGATATAAGGGAGAGATCAGGGCTGCAGACGCAGTGCAGCTACCTCCATGCTCCCAGATATGCGCTGCCCGACTGAAAATCCTCAACAACCTCAGATGCACCTGGATCTGCACGTAAGGTGCAAAGAGTAATGTGAGTACTCCGAGCCAGTGAGTAATATGCATAAATAATGATTGAGAATAAGAAATCATGGAGAAAACATAGAGTAATCTACAATGCGGTAATTTAAAAGAAATAATATGAAAGCGATAAACCAATGAAATCGAAATGCGGAAATGTTAGGGCAGATAAGCAGTTAAGTGACAGATATATATAAAGAAAATCAACACATAGTACGGTACCCTATAGTACCCACTGCGACATGCAACCCGATCCATATATTTATCATCGACGACACTCACTGGGGCTGTGCAGACTCCGGGCGAGGCCCTTTACAGCCCAAGCGCAATAATAATCCATCTCGTGGCACCAATCTAGGCCCTAGGCCTCATATCAATATCATAATAACACTGCTGCGGCACGCAACCCGATCCCAGAGTATCCTCACATCTGGACCTTGGCCATACTCAGTCCAGAAATCATATAAGCCCCTCGGCATAAGTAAATTAGTAACTCTCAGCCCAAAACATCATTTAACATATCATTTTAGTTTCAAAAATCAAGTAAAAATATTTGAGTTGTAAAACAGTAGAAAACGCTATGACTGAGTTCAAATAGTAAATCAAAACACTGAGGAAATAGTGATAAAAACTCCTCGAAGGGTTTAAATGTTGGCACGAAGCCAAAATACGACAATCAGTCCAAATAATGATGATAGCAAATAGGCTTCAATCAAATATGCGGTAAAAATATCACTCGGGACAGACCAAGTCATAATCCCCAATAGTAAACAACCCCACGCTCATCATTGAGCGTGTGCCTCACCTTAATGTAGCACTGCGATGTGCAAACCCGGGGTTTCAAACCCTCAGGACATCATTTACATTCATTGCTCACCTCAAACCGGCCAAAAATCTAGCTCGCTATGCGCTTACCTTTCTAATCGGCTTCCTCGCGCGTCGAATCTGACCTAAATAAGAACGTATACATTACAATAGGCTAAGGGAACAAAGCCAAAGCAAAAACAATCGAAAAACATAAAAAAATCTCAAAATTAGTAAAACCCGAACCCCGGGCCCACTTGTCGAAACTCAAAAATTTTCCCATCAACGGGTTACTTATCTTTTCACGAGTCCATACATATCAAAAACTCTCAAATCCGACCTCAAATGGCCCTTCAAATCCCCAATTTAAAATCTCAAAATCCCAAGCCCTAGTTCTCCCATTTAAAGCTAAATTTCCATGAACTTCTAAGTAAATTTCATAATATAATCACATTTTTGGTTCATAAAATTTTCCTCCAATCAATCCTCCTCGAATCCCTCTTCAATTTCTCCCAAAAATCTCTCAAAATACTCAACAATGGTGGAAAAATGACTTAAGCTCGCAGATGAAATGTTTAAAAACCTTCAGCCCAGCTTCTGGAACCCTTTCTACACGAACCTGGTCAAACCCCCGCGTACGTAATTCTCAATTTTTCCTTGACCAAAATAACCTCACTCGAACGTGGCACCACCCCTGCGAACGTGATGGTTCCACTGCCACAACTACGTGAACGCGAGCCCTTGGCCGCGAACATGAATAACAAAATATACGGAACCCAAGTTCCTCCTATGCGAACGCGAACTATCCACCGCGAACGCGAAGCACAAAGAAATCACCCTCTGTGAACGAGAGACACTAGACGCGAATGTGAAGCAAAAAACTCTGGGACGCCCAAACTCCTTCTACGTGAACGCGAGGGCTTACTCGCGATCGCGAAGACCAAAATCTGCCTGCATCTGCTGCTGCAATTTCTCCAGTTCTCCCAAGATCAAACCTTCTCGTTAGACATCCGAAATCACCCCGAGGCCCCCGGGACCTCAACCAAAAGAACCAACACATCCTAAAACATCATCCAAACTTGTCCCAATCATCAAAACACCTCAAACAATACCAAAACCTTCAATTCACATTGAATGTTTTCCAAAAACTTCCGTAACACGTATTTGATCAAAAAACCAACCAAACCACCTCTGAATAACCTGAAATTTTACGCATACATCACAAATCACGTAGCGAAGCTACAACAACTCTCGGAATTCCATTCCAACCCCCGGATCAAAATCTCACCTTACAACCGGAATTCTCCAAAATACTAACTTCGCCAATTCAAGCCTAATTCTACAAAGGACCTCCAAAACACATCCGATCACTCTCCTAAGCCATAAATCACCTCCCAAAACTAATCGAACCATCAGAATTCATATCCGAGCCCTCTAACTCATAAGTCAACATCCGGTAGATTTTTCCAACTCAAGCCTTCTTAAAAGAGACTAAGTGTCTCATTTCTTACAAAATCCACTCCAATGCAAACCAAATCAACTCGACCGCATAAAACATGTATAAAGAAGTAAAGAAGCAGAAATGGGAGAAACATAGTGGTAACTGATGAGACAATGGCTCAGGTCGTCACATCCTCCCCAACTTAAACAAACATTCGTCCTCGAGCATGTCAAAAAACATACCTGAAGCCCTAAGCAGGTGAGGATATCTGCTCCGAATCTCCCACTTGGTCTCCCATGTAGCCTCCTCCATGGGCCGACCTCTCCACTGCAATTTCACTAAAGCAACATCCTTTGAGCTCAACTTCCAATCCTGATGCTCCAAAATAGTTGCTAGCTCCACATCATTAGTCAAATCACCTTCCAACTAAACCGTACTGAAATACAGAACATGGGACGGGTATCCAATGTACTTTCGAAGCATAGAAACATGGAAAACTGGATGCACACTCGACAAGCTGGGTGGCAAGGCAAGCTCATAAGCTACCTCCCCAATCCTCCAAAGTACCTCAAAGGGCCCAATAAACTGCGGACTCAACTTCCCTTTCTTTTCGAATCTCATAACATCTTTCATGGGCGAAACCTTCAATAGGACTTTCTCACCAACCATGTAGGATACATCTCGAACCTTCCTGTCTGCATAACTCTTCTGCCTTGAGTGAGCCGTATGAAGTCTCTCCTGAATCACCTTCACTTTATCCAAAGCATCCTGAACCAAATCTGTCCCCAATAGCCTAGCCTCACCGGGCTCGAACCAACCAACTGGAGATCTACGCCGCCTCCCGTACAAAGCCTCGTATGGAGCCATCTGAATACTCGAATGGTAGCTATTGTTGTAGGAAAACTCTGCAAGCAACATAAAACAATCCCATGACCCTCCGAAATCAATAACACATGTGCGTAGCATATCCTCCAATATATGAATGGTGCGCTCAGACTGTCCGTGCATCTGAGGGTGAAAACCTGTGCTTAACTGCACTTGAGTGCGCAACTCTCGCTGAACAAACTTCCAAAACTGGGAAGTAAACTGAGTACCCCTATCTGAGATGATGGAATCCAGAACACCATGTAACCGAACAATCTCCGTGATATAAATCTCTTCCAACCGCTATGAGGAATAAGTAGTACAAATAGGAATGAAGTACGCAGACTTGGTCAGCCTGTCTACAATCACCCAAATAGCATCGAACTTCTTCAAAGTCCATGGGAGTCCGGTAACAAAATCCATAGTGATCCTCTCCCACTTCAACTGGGGATAACCATCTAATGAAGCGATCTACCCAGTCTTTGATGCCCATATTTCACCTGCTGATAATTGAGACACCGAGCTATAAACCCCACAATATATTTCTTCATTCTCCGCCACCAATAATGCTATCTAAGATCCAAATACATCTTCATGACACCTAGATGAATGGAATACTGCAAACTATAGGCCTCCTCCAATATTAACTCCCGAAGCCCATCCATATTAGGCACGTAAATCCGGCCCTGCATCCTCAACATTCCATCATCACCAATGGTCATATCTCTAGCATGGTCATATTGAACCCTGTCCTTAAGGATAAGAAAATGCGGATCATCATACTGGTGCTCTCTGATGCGATCATATAAAAAAGGCTGAGAAACTACGTAAGCCAACACTCGACTGGGATCTAAAATATCTAATCCCATAAACTGATTAACCAAGGACTAAATGTCAACTGCAAGAGGTCTCTCCCCAACTAGAATATACGCCAAACTTCCCATACTCACTGCCTTTCGGCCCAACGCATCGTCCACCACATTGGCCTTTCTCAAATGGTACAGAATAGTAATATCATAATCCTTAAGCAACTCTAGCCATCTCCGCTGCCTCAAATTAAGATCCTTCTGCTTGAATAATGCTGAAGACTGCGATGATCAGTGAATATCTCACAACATACGCGATACAAGTAATGCCTCCAAATCTTTAATGCATAAACTATGGCAGCCAACTCCAAATCATGAACATGGTAGTTCTTCTCATGGGGCTTCAACTGACAAGAAGCATAAGCAATAATTAAACCCTCCTGCATCAATACACAACTAATCCTAACTCTCGAAGCATCACAATACACGATATATGTACCTGAAGTTGATGGCAAAACCAATACTGGAACTGTGGTCAAAGCTATCTTGAGCTTCTAAAAGCTCACCGTACACTCGTCCAACCATACAAATGGAGTACTCTTCTGAGTCAACATAGTCAAGGGCGGTGCAATGGATGAAAATCCCTGAAAAAACCGGCGATAATAGCTTTCCAACTCAAGAAAGCTACGGATCTATATGGCTGAAGACGATCTAGGCCAACTCTAAACAACCTCTATCTTCTTTGGATCAACTTGAATACCCTCACTGGACACAATGTGTCCTAAGAAAGCAACTGAACCGAGCCAAAACTCACACTTGGAGAACTTTGCATAAAGTTTCTCCCCCCTCAATCTCTGCATTAAACTTGCAAATGCTCCGCGTGCTCCTCATGACTACGCGAGTACTCAAGAATGTCATCAATGAAAACAATGATGAACGAATCCAGATAAGGCCAAAATACAATGTTCATCAAATGCATGAACACTGCTGAGGCATTAGTCAGCCAGAAAGACATGACAAGAAACTCATAGTGACCATATATAGTCCTGAAAGCAGTCTTAAGAATATCTGAATCCCTGATCTTCAACTAGTGATAACCCGAATGGAGGTCAATCTTGGAAAACACCCTCGCTCCCTGAAGCTGGTCGAATAAAATAATTAATATGAGGCAGGGGATAATTGTTCTTAATTGTTACCTTGTTCAATTACCGATAATCAATGCACATGCTCATTTTGCCATCCTTTTTCTTCACAAACAGAACCGGCGCACCCCAAGGTGACACACTATGCCGAATAAACCCCTTATCTAAGAGTTACTGAAGCTGCTCCTTTAATATTTTCAACTCTACTGGTGCCATGCGATATGGCGGAATAGAAATGGGCTGAGTGCCCGGCACCAGGTCAATACCAAAATCAATATCCCTGTCCAGTGGCATGCCCGACAGGTCTGTAGGAAATATATCAAGGAAGTCCCTCACAATGGGGACGGAATCAATACTGGGAGTCTCAGCTCCAACATCCCTCACAAAGGCAAGATATGAGATACAATCCTTCCCAACCATACACTTGCCTTCAAGAAAGAAATTTCCCTACTCCGAAGATAATCAATCACCTCACGCTACTCGATCTGCGGTACACCCGACATGGCCAAAGTGACTGTCTTAGCATGACAGTCTAGAATAGCATGACACAGAGATAACCAATATATGCCCAAAATAACATCAAAGTCCACCATGCCCAATAACAATAGATCAACTTGGGTCTCCAGACCTCTAATAGTCACAACACATGACCGGTACATACAGTCTACAATAACAGTATCGACCACCAGTAGACACATGAATAGGTAAAGCAAGAAACTCCTAGGGCGAACCCAAATAATGAGAAAACTGTGAGGATACATAAGAATAGGTGGAACCGAGATCAAATAATATGGAGGCATCTCTGTCGCAGACTGAAACAATACCTATAATGATAACATCTGAAGCAATAGCATCTGTCCTGCGTGGAATAGCATAAAAACGAGACTGGTCATCGCCTGACCGACATCCCCTTCAGGGGCAACCCCTGGCTGCCTGATCTCCACCCCTAGCTGGCTGGGCGGGTGGTGAAGTAACTGGAGCAAAAGTCGAGGGATAACCACCACGAAGTCGAGGGAAATGCCTCCTCATGTGACCAAACTCTTTGTACTCATAACAACTACCTGGTGCTGGAGATGGGGACTGAAGGGAACCCCTTCCACCAGAGTGACTAGCAAATGCACTCGGTACAGAAGAACCCTGAGCTGATGGGGCATGAGATGAACTCTGAGCTGGGAGGGCTCTGAGTGAAGACTGTCCCTACTGAGACCCATGATAACCACGTCTTGAAGATGCCCCACGATACTCTGGACGGTCTAACTGAGCAGGCCTGAAAGAACGACCTCTACCACGCTGGAACTGGCCCCTCGAAGGAGCCCTACTATAACTGCCCGATCCGTGAGGCCTCTTGGCCTCCCTCTCCTCTTGCTCCCGATGGTGAACTATCTCAATCTCAAGAACGATATCCCCTACCTCCTCGAACGTAACACCCAATACTCTCTCTAGTTATCAAAATACGGAGATGGTAGTTAAGGCCATCCATAAATCTCCTGATCCTCTCGCGATCAGACGAAATCATCCAGGTGGTATGACAAGCCAACTCTGAAAACCTCATCTCGTACTGGTTCACGGTCATATCTCCTTGCGTCAACCACTCAAACTGCCTATGCAGCTCCTCTCTGCGGGACTGCGGCACATACTTCTCCAAGAAGAGAGTGGAGAACTGTTGCCAAGAAAAGGGTGCTGCACCGACAGGCCTACGCCTCTTAAAATCCTCTCACCAAGTAAAGTCAGCCCTAGTAAACTGGAAGGTGGTAAATGCCACACCACTAGACTCGAGAATCCCTGCTATACGGAGCATCCGTTGATACCTGTCAAGAAAACCCTGTGCATTCTCACCTTAGCACCACTGAATGTCGGAGGTTGGAGTCTACCAAACCTCTCATGATGAGGTTGCTCATCCTCCAGCATAACTGGAACCTTGAACTCCTGCACTGGTGCAACCGGCTGAGCTGTAGGTGCCTCTGGTGTCTGTAGTCCTACACTACCTGGTCAAGTGTGGGAGAAGCGGGGCTATGGTTGCCTCCCCCTGCTTGCGAAGTAACTGCTTCTGTGGTAGTTGAAATAGGCCAGTGCAAAATGTCAAGATCCGTGCTAAGGTCTCCTATAGACCTGGGATCATGATAAGCACAACTGGTGCCTGAACTGGTGCTGCTAGAGTTTGATCCGGAGCTGGGGCAGCTGGTGGATCATCAGGTGCTGCCCTCACTACTCTGCCTCTGCCATGACCTCGATCGCATCCACGACCTTTGGTTGCATCAGTGGGTGGCACTAGTGGTCGTCCACCTCATCCGGTAGCGCGAGTCCTCGCCATCTGCGAGAGAATAGAATATCAGAAGTTTAGTTCCCGGATCAACAAAGTCACACGATAAGAATTTCAAAAATATGTTCTTTCTAAAGTTTCTGTATCCTCATGAGGATAAATACAGACGTCTTCGTACTGATCTGCGAGATTCTACTAAACTGGCTCATGACTTGCGAGACCTACGTACCCTAGGCTCTGATACCAACTTGTCACAACCCCAACCTTGGTCGTGATGGCGCCCAATACAATACTAGGAAAGCCTGACCAATTAACAACCTTAACCCATTTCTCATACAGTTCATCATTTGCTAACACAGTTAAATTACCAAATCATCATATTAGAAGTCTGAAATAAGAGTTAAACATGCGGAATTTCGAATAATAATTCTACTACATAGCCCATATAGATCCGGCGTCACAAGTCTGAGCATATAATACAAGTTAAATAGCCCAATACATAGCAATCTAGGGAATATAGATAAAATAAGAAGATAGAAGGGAGAGATCAGTGCTGCAGAAGTAATGCAGCTACCTCGATGCTCCCAGATATGTGCTACCCGACAGAAAACCACAACAGCCTCAGATGCACCTCAATCTGCACGCAAGGTGCAGGGAGTAATGTGAGTACTCTGACCTAGAGAGTAATAAGCATAAATAATGACTGAAAATATGAAATCATGGAGAAAACATAGAGTAATCTACAAAGCGGAAATTTAAAACTGATGTTCTAAACGTCAATACCACACAAGAGGGGGTGATTTGTGTGGTACCCAATTTTCGCTCTAGAAGAACCTGGTTCTTTTAGGTGTACTAACTACTGCTGTTTGCGAAATAATAATTACAAAAACTAAATAACACAAAGATTTTTACGTGGAAAACACCTGGCTCAAAAGGTGAAGAAACCACGACCTATTATTCTGTAGGATTTCCCTAAACTTCCACTAAAATCACTGAGCCAAAACTGCATTTACAAAACTCTTTATAAACCTAAGGATTAACTCTAATCCAGTTGTAGCAACCAGCCTCTAGCTGTTGCAACAACTTCAAGTTAACTCTAACTTGAATACTCAAAGTACCTAATACAATTACTCCTATGAAAGCTGGAAAGGTACAACTTTAAAACACCTACTACAATTGAACTAGAATAAAAGAAAGACACATAAAACTCTTTATGGAGATGGTTCTTCAATCTGGTTCATGTAGCTTCAGGTTTACACACTTGAATCACACACGAATTGCTTTGAAAAAGCCTTGTTATTTTGCTCCCAGTTCACGTAACTTCTACGTTTTTGTGCAACACCTATAATCTAAGAACATCCTGCAATTTATAGAGTTAGTAGATGAAGAAATAACTAGAGTTCTGATGGAACGCTTCCTTGGTGGAAGAGTTCTGGTTGATTTCAACTTCTAACTCCTTCCCTATCTTGGATAGTGTTCTCTTTGATTAAGGAATCCTTCTACTTATAAATTATGCAACATTTTCAATCAGGAGATATTAAATACACCAAGTTAAGCTTATCTCCTTCACGTGTAACCCAAATGCTCAAATCTGCCCGTTTCTGTGCACCTCAGTGATGGACCTGGTTCGTCCTGGGTTCCTTTGTCAGTCTTCAAAACTAACCTTTACTTGGGCCAACAAATTCCCCCTTTTTGATGATGACAAACTCTGTGCTTTTCATAAGCTTAGGTCCTGTTTCAACTCAGCTCAACATCAACACAATTTTAGAAACATTTTTCCTTTTTATCACTTATCATCAAGGACCAGGTACATTAGGTTATAAACATCACTGTTCAAAGTGTAGTCATCACTTGTTTAAAGCAAAACCTTTTTCCCCCTTTTGGCATCATCGAAAAGTTGCATAAAAAATATGAGATAACCAGATTTTAAAGCTTACTCATGGCCACTGGGGTTACTTCAAATGCAAACATGGATTAATCATCATTGATCAAACTAAGAATTTCAACCATCAAAGAAATATATACAAATAGTTAGAGAAAAAATAGTAAATTTCATTGATGATTGATAAGAATCTACCACAAAGCATAAGAAGAAATAAAAATACTGAAAACATGAGCAAAAGAAACAAAACGCCCTGAACTGGGTCACTAGTTAATCTACACTAGTCTAGGATTTAAGGCTTGGAAGAGGTAGGGCTGGATTATTTGTTTGGAGAAGTTTCAGCATGTCTTTAAGAGTTCTATCATTCTTATCCTTTTCCCTTGCAAGTTCAGTTCTGAGAACATCTCTCTCAGATTCTACCTCAACCAATCGTGTCTTCAGCCTTGCTATCTCAATATCCTTTGCCTCACTCTCCTGTACCAGGAATCTAACTTTGCCGTTGATAGGTGTCTATTTAGATGAACCAAGTTCATTAAGAATGACATTGACTTCATAATCGTAAGCAAGTAGAACATTTATCTCACTTCTTCACAGGTACCTTGAAATGTGCAGCACAGTTATGAGAATGAAACCATAGGGAATGGCATGAGTTTTGGTGCCATTGATAACTCTATCAGTAGGTCCGCGAGGGTTTCCTGTTCAGATGGAACAAGTTCATCTATATTTTTTCAAGTGGAGCCAAACCCTCAGTAGTTTCGCCAGACCCACTTCCCCCTATTTTTCTCACACTCTCTTCTATTTCAGTAAATTCCTCTCCCCAAACAACCATTGCACCAGTTTTTATTATACCAACAGGAGTGGATGAAAAATCAGCCACTTTTGTCCCCTTTCCCCTCACAGTACTCCTAGTGCCCTTGCTTTTTTTTTTTTTCATTTTTACCATCAACTTCTCCAGATTATGTAGTCTCAACACCTGCTATACATCCTACAAATCTATTCTCCAAATTTGCAGCAACTTTAGAAATTGTCTCAGGAGTAACTTTAGAATTAGAAGATACCTGTTCATTTTTGGAATACCTACTTTGTTCCCCCTTAGTAGATGACTTAAATGAATCTTTAGATTTCTGGGATTCTTCTTCCCTACCTTCTTTCAATTTCTTGTTTATTTTCTTGACCTGCCCTCCTTCAGCGACAATCTTAGGAGCCATCATCTTTACTCAACTTTTCTTAGAGATTGGTGTTATAGAAGGTGTGGAAGTGGTTTGCTGTGGTAGTGATGAAGAGAATTAGATTGTGTTTGGAAGATGAAAGAAGAATGAGAGTTTTTGACGGCTTGAGAGAGATGAAATAAGGAATACACCAAAGCTAATCAATATACAGAGGAATAATTGATGGGGTAGCTACAACTTTTCATACTCTTCGAAGTTTAATTAAATTGAAATTCAATTTTGAAGATACGTTTGAGTGTATCCCTAGAATCTAGATACTTCCATTTGATTGGTACTCTTTTGAATGGGACTGGTTCACTTGTAACGGATAAGTCCAAAAGGAGTTTAGTATTTTGTGGAACTCTCTGCTCATGATCCAAATATTGTTATTTCAAATTATGCAAAGTGTAGAAAACATACCGTGTTACCTTGATGAACCAGGTTCTTCAATGATAATTCTCTTGTGTGAGTCTAAATTTGCCAAAATAGAAAATATAGCATTAGTGATTAATGAGTCATTTTAACACATGGAACAAGAGTATACTATGAAAAGTATGAGACTGAGCACGATTTAATCTAATTATACAATTTACTGACTTTCTAACCAAAATTTGTTTTTCAATTTGTTTTTCATTTTTTTTTCGTTTAACTTTGAATTGGTCATTTTAGGTGATCTTAATCATCCCTAATTCCAACCTGTTCCTCTCAAAGCGATCTCTATTTAAGGCTTTGTGAAGATGTCAGCAATTTGCTTATTAGTAGCACAAACTCCACAATGATCAAGCTTTTCTCATAGTTGTCCTTGAAAAATGGTGCCTAACATCTATGTGCTTAGTTCTCTTAAGATGAATTGGGTTCTTTTTCATACTAATAGCACTAGCGTTATCACAAAAAATAGGGATGCAACCAACATCAATTCCAAAGTTTAATAATGGTTTTTTTATCCACAACAATTGAGCACAACATGAACCGGTCGCAACATACTCATCTTCAGCAGTAGATAAGGCCATTGAATTTTTCCTTTTTGGTAGGCCATGACACAAGACATGAACCAAGGAAGTGTGCCATACCTGAAGTGCTTTTCCTATCCACTAAGAAACCTGCATAATCAGCATGATAATATCCCACTAGGTTAAAATTACTACCTTTTGTATTCCAAAGGCAAAGGTTAATGGTGCCTTTCAAGTATCTCAATATTCTCTTTACATTAGTCAAGTGGGGATCCTTTGAATTTGCCTGAAATCGAGCACAAAGACCTACACTGAAAATGATGTCAGATTTTCTAGCAGTAAGATACAAAAGACAACCAATCATTCTCCTATACAACTTCTGATCAACAGATGAACCAGGTTCATATATATATCCAATTTCGTGGATGTTGCAATAGGAATGCCAATTTATTTAGATGTTTCTTCCTGGTTTTGTTACTAAGGAAAAGGTTCATGGACAGGTTCCCTCAAGATTTGAGGATCAGTTCCTCTCTAGTCAGTTCCCCCTGTCATGTTGCCCTGGGTGGAAGGACCTGTTCCATCACGTGTTCCTTCTTATGATGCTTCATTAGGATGGACTATGGTTTCACCATTTAAATTTTTTATCAGCCCCATCTTGTCATTATCTTATTCCTGCTTTTCAGAAAGAATGTTAGTTTTAAAAAACATATACATTTTTCTACACACATAGTTCTTTTACTGTTTATCTTATAAGTTTTACTATGTGAAGAATATCCCAAGAATACTCCCTCATCACTTCTGGGATCATACTTACCTAGGGAGTCTTTTCCATTTTTGTGTACAAAACACTTACATATAAATGCCCTAAGATGGGATATATTTAGCTTTCTCCCTTTAAGTGACTCATAGGGAATCTTCTTAACAAGAGGTCTAGTCATGCAACTATTTGTGATGTAGCATGCAAAAGTTCAGCAAACTTAGCATTTTCAAATTCAGTTGCATGATAGACCTAATTGATGCAAATTGATTACCTAGTTGTTTCCGCCTTTTTCCAACAAAAGAAGTAAACATGTCAATTGCTTCATCTTTAGATGTTAAAAATAATGTCCATGTAAACCAAGAGTAATCATCTACAAGCACCATCACATATCTTTTAGCACCTTTGCTAAATGTTCTCATTGGACCACAAATATCCATATGGACCAGTTCCATCGTACTGGTGGTGCTTACCACTTTCTTGCATTTAAAAGAGGACCTTACCTGCTTCCCCCTTGCACAAGCCTCACAAACTTTATCTTCCTTGAACTTGATGTTAGACAGCCCTATCACCATATCCTTGGAGACTAATTTGTTGAGTTGAATCAGACTTACATATTCAAGTCTCTTGTGCCAAATGAGGGGATCATTGTCCAACACACTTAAGCAAGTGATTTCATTTTCTGAAAGTGTGGACAAATCTACAATGCATGTATTGGTTACTCTTTTTACCTGCAAAACAATCTTGTCAATGGTAAGATTAATCACAAAATATTTGGTAGTGGTGAATGCTACCAAGCTACCTTTATCACATAATTGTGATACACTGATAAGACTATACTTTAAGCCGCTTATCAAGTAGATATTCTCAATAGAGTGAGAATCAATCTTACCTACCTTTCCAACTCCAATGATCTCACCTTTCTTCCCATTTCCAAAGGAGACATTACCCCCTTTCAGGTCCTCAAGTAAAAGGAACTAGTTCTTTCTTCCTGTCATATGCTTTGAGCAGCCACTATCCATGTACCATATTTGGCTGCTCCCTTTCGCTTGGACACATAAAAGAAAATTAGGGGTTACTCTTAGGAACCCAAACTAGTTTGGGTCCCTTTCTATAGGCAAAGGGGTGAATTAAATTCTCTTTAGCCCAACCTCGCAGTCTATTTTTCCCTTGAACAAATTCTTTATTCTTTTGACTAGCCTTTTCTTTTGCAATACATTCACTTTTATAGTGACCAGTTTTACCACAATGTGTGCAAATTTTGTTCTCAGGAAGTGTAAGGTACTTGCTTTTGGGATCCCACTTAGGTGCAGGGGTCCCGTAGCCAAGTCCTCTTTTATTGTTACTATGGTGTTCATGTAGCCATGAAAGTGCATCGGAGGACCTATTCCATTTACAGGTTCTATCTAGCTCGTGCTTAACATTGTTTAGATCCCCCTTAAGGACTCTTATCTGCTCATCTCTTTTGTACAACTCATCTTTCATTTTTCCTATATTTTCTTCTAAAGTGAGTTGTGTGTGATCAGATTTCTTTTTACCAGTTCCTAATTTCAATTTTAGATTTTCAGATTTGAGCTCTAGGACTGTGGTGTCAAGTTCATGAACTTGGTTCTTCAACTCAGCATTTTTACTATCAATTTCACTAGCCCTAAGTTCTAGGTTTTTGCACTTAGCTTTCAGAATCACACACTCCTTAGAAAACTGTTCCTTCTCATAGTTTATAACCTCAAATTCTTCAATGAAATATAGAAGTAATTCAGATAGACTTTCTTTAGACAAAATATTAATCTTGTCTTTGAGATGAATAATACTTACCTCAGATTCCTCATCGGATTTCCCAATTACCATAAGTGCTTGTTCCTCTCCATCTTCGTCTTTTAAGTCATCATCTGAGCTTTCACCCCAAGTAGCAACCATAGCCTTTGTTGATCCTTTGTTCTTCTTGGGATGAACCCATTCCTTCGTTCAGGTCTTTTCTTCTTCCATTCAATTTCCCATTGAGGGTAGTTTTTAATGTGGTGATTTGTCTTCCCACATTTATAATACCCCTCATTGGTTTGTTTTTCAGGAACCCTTCATTTGATGTAGCTTCCACTTCTTGAAGGACCATTTCCTCTCATTAGGTACTTCTTGAACTCCTTTGTAATCATGGTCATTCCATCCTCTTCTAGATCAGCACCTTCAGTGATTTTGAATGGCATGCTCATTTCTTTCTTGGGTGCTTCCATCCTCATAGTTTGCCTTCTATGTTCATAGGTAGTGGGATTTCCAATTAGCTCATCCAACTTAAGAGTGGCAATATTCTTTGATTCCTGAATAGCTGTAATTTTGCTTTCCCAAGAGATTGGAAATACCCTTATCAAAATCTTCTCAATTTTGTATTCTTCAAGAATAACCCTTCCAAGAGACTTAAGTTCATTTGTTAGTGTGGTGAACATTGTATAAATCTCCTGGATGGTTTCCTCTTCCTTCATGGTGAAATTCTCATATTGAGAATACAACAATGTTCCTCTGGACCTCTTCACTTGAGGTGTTCCTT
>MU681463.1:0-15414 GCA_026770625.1 Nicotiana glauca
TGGGACACCATAAATCTCCCAAGTGGCGACTCTGAATCTGTTAATAATAATCCCGTTTCGATTGTCCTTTAATTGGAAAAACTCCCTCGCGCCCCGCGGCCCGCCAAAAGGAGTTGTGACACTCTTCTCCAACGGGACTGTGGAAATCGTTCCACGGTGAGGAAATATTTCGCCCGCAGTCGGAACCCCCTCATCTTCTATCACTTCCACTCCTCCAGGAGCAGGAACATCACTTTCCGACATAGGAATTACGATAGGATTATCAGTGCAGGAAGAACCACCAATCATTTGTATCGATTGAATAGAACAAAGGGCTTAAGGAAAAGAGGATATGGGCATAAAAAATGCCAGCTAATCAAAGAGGATTGGAAATCCCGAAGTATCTAAAAAGAGGAAGATCTACAATGTTCTCTTAACAAAGGCAAGAAAGTGTGCCAATCAAATCGTGTCTTTGCTCTATTTATAGAGACATAAATTCCCCAAGAGGGAAAGCCAAAAGTCGCCAATCGAAATCGATAAGGGCACGAAACGGTTCAATCACCAGGAAGCATGTATCATAATGACAGTATCCGCGAACGACGTTTCAAAACAAACAGACGCTTCGATTTTGAACGGTCGCTATAAGCACGTGATTTTTGTCTCACGAGAATTACTCCCAAAAAAATCAAAATAAAAATATTTGTTTTATTGTGTGCAATTTTGTGGATTTTTCGTGATATTTTTAAGTAATCGTTTGCATTTGTGTGCACATGTTTATTGGTTAAATTAATAAAAAATACAAAAATATGTTGCAATTATTTTTACAATTCAAATAGACATTTTGGAATTGAATTAATTAGTTGTTTCACAAATAAAGAATGAAAATTACAAAAAATGATGTAGTTTTGCATTGTGATGTTTAATGTCCGAATTTTGTGTTTTATTATAATTTGGTACTTAGTTATTTTGTGAAAATTACCATTTAGAGTTATTTAGTATTTTAGGATAATTGGATCAAGAATTAATTTAGGTTTGTAATTTTATTTTTATTAGAATTTTAGAAAATAAAATAAAAGGAAAAGAATTGGAAGAAGACGGACTTGGGCCATTTTTTTTGAAATTTAATCCAAACCCAAATCAAAATACCCATCTAGACCAGCCCAATACCACGCCCCAACCCAGTCCACCCTTACCAGAGCCAAAACGACGTCGTTTGGAGGCTTTTGATCTGAGCCATTGAATTAATCCAATCAAACAGTCAAAAGCTTTTTCACCCATAACCCAACCCCGACCCGTTTACACCAGAGACCGATCCGGTCTCGAAGGTAATGGAACGACGTCGTTCCAATTAGTCAAATGATCTAAGCCGTTGATCTCGTCTGATCCAACGGTTTGGATTCAATCCTCCTTATAGTATATAAACTCAAAACGCACCCCACCCCCCTTCGAACCCCTCCCCCACCGTCTCTCACCAATTTCAGAGACGGAGCCTAAACCCACCGTCCTCCGCCGTAAACCGCCGGCCAGAAATTGCCTCCACCGGCGTCGAACGTCCGATGACCTCTATTTTTACACCCTAGGTTCGCTTTAACCTCCTCATCTCCGATCCACTATCACTTTCACTCGAATCCCTACCTAGCTTCTCGTATATTAAAAAAATCAAACAGTACCTCCATCGTGTCTGGCGACATCACCTCCGATGGCCACCAAAATTACACCCCTAAACCACCAGCACCTCCTCATCCCAAATACCAACTCCGTTTCCTTCGAACACCCCTAGAACGTGTCGAATGTCAATTCTTAGCCATGAACCCTAGTAGCCGCCACCGTTCCCCACCACCTTCTGGTTGCGGCGCCGCCCCCAAACCATCCCAAACTATCACCACACAACCACCTTGACCCCCTCTTCCTAAAGCCATGAAAACTTGCCCTCAAATCAAACCAGGATGGGTCGAATTTCAAATTTAGGGTTCGAACCCTAAAACCCCAAGAGTCCCAATTCATTTAAGCTGATTTTGACTTTGACTGTGTGTTTTTTATAAGAACACACAGTTAAAGTCAAGATTTGGTTTAAAACGGGAGGTTTGAAGGTTCCCTTCAATTTCACTGTTAAAGTCGGTAAGTTCCTTGAGTCATTTTCATCATTTTTTTTATTTTTTTAGTCTCTTCTTCTTCTTCTTCTTTTCTGTGATTAAGCATAACTTAGTTAGGATGTGAACTAGGTTTTAGTAATTAATTATTAATTGTCAGCTCGATTTTAATCTTTTAAATGTTGTTAGTTAAGCTTATGAATAAAGTTCGAATCTCTTGAATGTTACTCGTTTCTGATTTTGGTAAAAAATGCTGGATTTGAATTAGGTTTTGAGAATCCCTGATTTTAATTTTTGTTTGATTAGTCTGGTTTGGATTTGAATTGGTCAATTAGACCCATATTTTGCCTAGACTCATGGGCTCTGAATTGGGTCGTTTTGACCCATTTTTGGTTTCAAACAGGAAATGTTCAGGGGGTAAATTGGGTAGTTTAACCTTAGGTAATTAATAGGAATTTTAAGGGGTAATTGGCATAAACTTAGGGGTCAACCTAGATAGTATATAATATAGAAATAATTGAAGTAGTGGAAACTGCACTCATGCCGATTTTAGGGGACTGAAATAGGCATTACTGATTAAATAAAAGGCACTAGAGTAATGGGGTAATAGAAAATTGAAAGATAAGAGTGATAGTGAGGAATGCACTAATGGGATGCCTATTTAGAGGCTGGAAATCAGAAGAGAAGGAGGGGGGATCAGTTTTGAAAAAAAAACACACAGAGTCTAGAAAAAAAAAATAAAAGAGAGAGTCCAAAGAAAAAGAAACAGAAACAGAGATATAGAAGTTTAAGAGAAAAATAGAAAGAGAGTTTAAGAGCATAAGGGATAGAGATAAAGAATTTGAAAAGAGAAGAGTCTTAAGTTTAAGAGGAGATAGATAGACATAGGAGGGGATTCTGCCAGACACACATTAAGAACAATAGGAGAAGATTCTGAAGGTTTGAGAGCTAGAAACTCCAGAAACAAAGCTGCTATTTCAGGAAGTTTAAAAGTCCAAAAAAATCAAAAAAGAGATAGGAATTACTGTTTCATAAAGGATTAGGTGAGCTAAATAGATAAAAGCTCCTGAGAGTGAAAGCAAGATCACTGTTCTATTAGTTCTAATTTTCAGCAATTAAGGTTCTAAAACAAGCTGAATCAGACGGTTTAAAAGTTTTGTTGGCTTGCAATTGCTTTAAAATCACTCCTCTTTGGTCACTTTTCCTGGGTTGATCATTGTTGTTGTGGCTAAACCTGTGACTGAGCCCTCTTATTGTTGTTTTTGTGTTGTAATCCAGGTACAACTTCTGATCCTATATGATGTAAATTTCAATATGAAGATAGCAAAGAAAGCAGTGTCGGAATGTTAACATACAGCTCTTTTATTTCAGTGGTATTCATGTTTAATCATTTTTTACTCAAGCATATAGTAAAAATAGTCATGTTTAGTCATGTTAATGTGAGGTTCATACAAGAACTTGAATCTTTAGATTATACTGTTTGAGCAATTGTTAGGTAATTTGTAGTGTCTTTCAAGTTTCGAAATTACTTTACAAATATCTGAATGTTTTCTATCATACCGAATTTAGCAGGTTGTCAGTTTGGTTAGCAAGGTTCCACTTTGTTTGATTGCTAAATTACTGTAGTCCCTGTTTTGAGCATGCAGTAATCATCATGTTTAGAATCAAGAGAAAAAATATGATCCGTATAAGTATTCAGTTTGATATGTGAATGTTCAGTAGGATGTTGTGTTAAATCATAGCATAAAAGGGTAGCATATGAGCGGGATGTTTACTCTTGTAAATTGGCTAATTTTTTAATAGCGTACAGTCAAATTCCAGTTCGTTTAAGGGTCAGTAGTTACAGGTTAATTTGATGAATGGTTTTGGTAATGGGCTCGCAAGGATATGGCCACTCTTGTGCCAGTAATTAAGAGACGAGTTTGGGTTTGAGGCTGCCTCGTGAGTCTTAGGCCTCTAGCCCAATTGGTTTAAAAATTTGCTCTAAATTGTAAACTGGACCGGCTTTGATAAATTGAAGGTTGGATTGAATTAAGTGGGAGTTATAATTTTGGGATTAGAACTGATGTGTGAGGATCTGATCTTTTAGCGTGTTTGGACTTTAGAAGTGGCCCAGGAGCAGCCCTTTTGTGATTTCTCAGAGATTTGGATACTGGGCTCACCTGGAGCCCAGTGTTATAATACCGGGCCCTCAGCATTTGTGAATAAATAACAGCAGGCGAATTCATTTAGGCATAATTATCAGGCCACCTTGTTTTGAAGAGAGGCACACCTCTTCTGCCTCTAAATGGGGACCTTGATGAGTTGGGCCTGATAAATAGGCCTGGCAGCTTTGAATAAACAACGAATTTGAATTTAGATATTTAAAATGAACAATATTCGTAGCAAATTCTTAGGACCATTTAAAATACGATTGTGGTCGCGTATACGTTCGCGTAACATGACCATAATCCTAAAATTAATTTGGAGTAAGCGTTCGCGCAACTTCGAACAATCTTTTCTAATAATAAAATAGGTTACAAGTTTTTTTTAAAATTATTTTTAGTTTATCCAAGTTTATTAAATCACGTAGGGCCTTCCTAGTAGTTTCATAAACTAGATACAAAATTGACTAAAATTCGTTGCATATCCTTTAGGGCCGTCTTTAAAATACTAGTGTGATTGCGTATACGTCCGCGTAACACAAGTACACTTCTAAAAAAGATGGAGTATGCATTCGCACAACTTCGGCCCAAACACTCTTAATAATAATTAAGCGTTATTGATTGTGGACACGTTCGCGTGACATGATTTTAGACGCACCAAACAGGCGGGTATACATACGCGTAACCCATCCCAAGATAATTTTGGAATTAAAAGCGGTGAAAGAAACAAATGCACATAGGTTCTAAAATCAGTAATTAAATAATTTCATAAGCCAAGTATAATCAAAGCGACCGTGCTAGAACCACGGAACTCGGGAGTGCCTAACACCTTCTCCCGAGCTAACAGAATTCCTTACCCGGATTTCTGGTTCGCAGATTATATTACAGAGTCATTCTTATCCTCGATTCGGGATTTAAACCGGTAACTTGAGACACCATAAATCTCCCAAGTGGCGACTCTGAACCTTTTAAATAAAAATGAATCCCGTTTCGATTGTCCTTTAATTGGAAAAACTCCCTTTATTATACCCTTTATGGGGGTGTAGTGTGAAAAAGGAGGTGTGACGGTCGCGACTGTCCAAAGGCACCGTTATAGCATCGTCCCAGTGCCTTGATTTAAAAACTACATCCAAGGCACGAATAATCAGATTTCTCCTAAGTGTTCAATATTATAATCGCCCCCCCGGGCCCACTAATAAACGACCCCAATGGACGGAGGGACTAACTATATGGTCAAAATCTGACCATAGTAGCCTACCCGGCTGGAACCCCGCCTAAGGGGCGGGGTAGCGATGACCATTACGACCTACTTCAGTCTAAGTACCTACAATGTACAGTAAGTCAAAGAGAATGTTCACGTAACGACAATGTGAAGGCATACCGACCGGAGAAGGTAGCCATGGTCTTAGAGCTATATATAGGGGATGAATTCCGAAAAAGATGGGAGGCTTTTTCGTTTCTCTCTCTCTTCTCTCCTTCTATTTTCTTCTAAAAAGGATGTAAAATCGATGACCTCCTTGGCATCATGAAAGAAGAAATAACAAAGATGAATGACGATTGTTCGCTCTTGTTTCATTCTATTCATTAATTTCTGATTCATTTTCAGATCTGGAGTTTATTATGCTGGACTAAGATTAACCTCGCCATTATCATTAATTATTTTAATCAAAAAGGTTTTGACATTTTTTGGTCAAATATGTACCAAACCATAAATTTTAAATTATGAATTCGTCTACATCTATGCGTTAAATATTGATAAGAAATTTTTGCACAGCTAGATCACTTGTAACACAATTATTTTTATACTTATACTAAGCATAATAGATAATCTGAGAATATAAATAATTAACCTATTGCAATTAGCATAACATTGATGGCATAAAAATCTTCATATGCTATCGCTGTTAATACTTAGATCCACAAAGTATTATCTTTGGCTCTCAATTACTCCCAGCTTTAATCTTGCTCATGCATGCACGCATGACGCATCAGATTATCAATTTATTAAATAGTTCAAGTGGATCTGTGGATGGCATGTCGAACTTACACCCGCTATTGAAGGAGCAACTACCATTATTATATGAGGTGAAATTATTGAAATATTATATATTTTGAAATAGTGGTATAATTAAAGTAACTTTTTATTGCACAAGAGAAAATTGGGATTTGTAATATTTTTCGCGTAAATTTGAATAATTATAATTAGTTTTCAATAAGAAAATAATTTTGGGCCAATTTAAGCCCCGTTTGGCCATAAGTTTTGCCAAAATAAATTTGAGATTTATTTTCAAAACTCATATTTGACCATAAATTTTGCTCATATTTTGGCTAAATCCCAAATCAAAAATTTCAAATTCCAAAATCAGCTATTGAGCTGAATTTGGGCCAAAATCCCAAAACTTGGGAATTATATACATGTTTTTTCAAAATAAAATTGGAAAATATGTTTTGAAAACGTATGTCCAAACACATTTTCATCTTCAAACCAAACTTCACCCAAATCAAATTTTTCAAAATAAATTTACGATCTATGGCCAAACGTTGGCTTAACTTTGATATTCATTAGATTGACTTCGATCAAGTGAAATGTTTTGGTAAATTGGAACAAAGGGATTAACAAATGCCAAGATAATGAAGTTATGCATAAGAACCTAAAACTTCAGGTCATGATTCTATCATGTTTTTTTTTGTTGGGTAACAACCATCCAAACAAGCAAACAAGCTGTTAGTTGCCATGTAGGCCAAAAATATTTTTTTGTTGGTTTTTAGGCCAAGAATAGTTGTTCTCAAATACTACTTATCATTTTAAAAGATCAAGAGGGAATTATTTTTTATTTTCAAATTTATCATTAGTTATTATAGAATTAAGAGGTACGTAAATAAATAAAAATTAAAAATTAATAAAACTACTTTCTTTATTAATATTGTTTGATGGGCGTGTAGCACCTTATCATGATGACAAATAAATGGGAATGGAGGGAGTACCACTACATAAGTTGCGACTTGGAGAGAATCAAACTTATTAGAATCCAAAATATTAATTCACTTAATACTCCATATTTTATTAGTGACAATGAAAATAATACTTATAGCGACTACGAAAAAGTAGTTTAACATTTAAGCAACTTCCTTTTGTCAAAATTTTTTGTTGCTTGTGATATAAAATAAGTCATAGATACTAATGTTATGACAAAATAAATATTGTAAAATTTAATTATTTTTAAATATGAAGGAAAGATGTCATTCTCTATTAAAAGAAGGCGGAATACATACAGAAACACCTAAACTTGGCACGATCTTTCACTTAGACACTTAAACTAGGACACTTTCCACTTAGACACGTTTCTTAGGCAATTCTCATACCAATTAGATACGTTTTTCCCTAGTGGCATATAGCGTGACTTCAAACCTATTTAGGCGCGCGAAGGCTGGAAATTGGAGATTTTTTCTTTCCCAATTAAACAAATAAGGTAACATTGTCAATTATTATTTAAACCCTAATCCCTTTCCCAATTCTTAAAAGCCCTATTTGTTCCTTCTCTTCTTCTTAGATTTCTCCAGCAATTCTCCTTTAATTCTTGTCAATTTTTTTGCTTTTCTTTTCTTCTCTTCTTTCTCTCGTTTGTATCAATTAATTTCTTTTCTTCTCTTCTTCCTCTCATTTTTGTTGTTCCCGTGTTTATGAATGTCGAACTTATCGGAATCAACGAACTCTTCAATGTCACGTTACGCTGCCGCTCGGATCTGTAAATGTGGTATTTCTCCAAAGTTAAATACTTCTTGGACCCAATTAAACCCAGGTCGTAGATTTTTTGCTTGCAAAATCGGAAAGGTAAATTTTTTATTCATAATTTGTAAATTCTGTTGTATGTATTACGGCTTGATAAAATGATTAAAAGTATTTTATGATATTTGTAGAAAAAGGGTGGATGTAATTATTTCTGTTGGTACGACGATGAGATGCCTGCTCAAGCGAAGAATGTAATTTGGGGTTTGTTAAAGAGAGTCAAAGCTTTTGAAGAAGAGAAAGTTCGAGCAAAAAGAAGACGGATCGTTTTGACGATTGTTGTTGCATTGTTGGTCGTTTTATGCAAATTGTATGACTGATTTACTTTGGTTGTTGTAGGTCTTGTTGGTTTTGGTTGGTGTAGGTATTGTTGGTTTTGTAGGTGTTGTTGATTAATATGTAATGTTGATGATGTTGCTTTAAACATTTGTTTAGTATGAAGATCTTGTAATATTCAGCTGAATTATGTTATAAAATTATGAATTTTGTTATAAACTTCTAAATTTTGAATCTGTTGTTGTAATATACAGCTGCTGAATTTTTAAAGTGCTGTGTAATATACAACTTCAATTTGCTGTTGTAATATACAGCTGGTGATTTTTAAAGTGTTGTAATATACAACTTCTGTACAAAGCATAGAACCATAATATGCAGTTTCAAAATTCAGAACATATAGACTGAAATTGCTGCTATATAGACTAATTATATACCTACATATAGTAAATATTCTGCCAAAACAAACAAAATAAGGCTGAAGTTGCTACTACATGACATATATCCAAAAGAGAACAGCAACATTACACGACTGAATACAACCATTAAAGTTTAGTTCTTTCAAAAACTAGATCCCAAAATTTAATAGGTTGTTGCTACATAACATATAGACAAAAGAAGTTCCTAAGATACTACTTCTTGCTGAAGTTAGCCTTCATCAGCTGCAACTGGGAAGTTGTGACAACATCTTCACCCTTCCACGTCAAGCCTCTAGCCTTAAAACCAAGGTCAATTCCTGTTGGAGTTGCACTCTTATAAGTTGAACCACTTGCAATAACTTGTTGGCTTGATGTTCCGGGCTGTAGTTTGCCAAATAATGAACCACAATCAGTAAGTTATTTCTAAGTCATATTATAGATAAAATATATATGAATATATACATTTAGTATTTGAGTTCCACTTGCAGCTGTGTAGATGCCAAATCCAATATTTTTGGACTTTTTTTGTGCTCCTTTTTCAGCATCTTCTTTACTTGCACCCCTTCCTCTCTTTTGGCTGGTAGTTGCTTTACCCTTTGGAGGAAGTTGACTACCTAATCCTCTTCTAGCAGGCCTGCTGGAATTTGCTGAAGTTGGTGTTGGTTGGCTTGAGCTTCTAGCTTCATTAACCCTTCTAACCCTTGTTGTATCAAAACACACAGAGTTTGTAGGTTGGCTTGAGCTTCCAGCTGCATCAGGTTGACTAGCACCTTGTGAGCTTTGGCTACCTTGCTGTGAAGGCATCCAATTTTCAGCCTACAAAACATTGAGCAACAGAATACATAACAGTGATATTCAGCAGATTACTAAATTCATAACAGGAAATATTTGACAAGAAACATTTACCTTACAATATCTTTTGTTATGCCCTTGTTGATGGCACTTGGAACATGTCATTTTCACTCCACACTTGGACAACTTTCCATATTTCTTTTTTGGTTCATCTTTGCCTTTTCTTCTGTTCCTCTGAGGTCTACCAGGCATGGGTTTAGGTTTGGGAGGCTCTATCTTAGGATTGTTGGTTTCAGGCCACATCTTCATATTTGTCATAGGCTGGATGAAATACTTGTATGCTTTTAAGAATGTATCCCTCTTATACCAATGCTCCACTGCTTGTTCAGGTTCTTTATTTATGTGATAGTATGCAAGAACAGCATGTTGACATGGAATACCCCTCAACTGCCAAGCTCTACAAGTGCAAACCTTATCGCTCAAATTAACTACATGCTTATGCAGTCCTTCTCCAATCTCAAATCCAACATCAGCATTCCAAAGGACAGTACATTTTATAGCAAGCTCTTTGCTGTCCTCTAACAATAGCCTTTCCATAGGTGAAATATCAGATATCCAAGTATCAGCAAATATCAACATATTCACTTGCCTAGTCATTATTTTCCTTCTAATCTCCTCCAACATAGTTATAATTGATTTATGCCTAGAAGCTAAAATCCATGAATTAAAGGTCTCACACATATTATTTTCAACAGCATCACACTTGGAATGCACTTCAAAATAAGCTCTAACCCATGACTTTTTTGGATAATATAACAAATCCCTACAAATATCCTTACCAAGTTTGTCCATTTTATCAAGCTCCTCCTTAAACTTAACTTCATAACTAGATTTAGAGCACCTCCAAAATTATTTTCTCCTTTCCTCTCCTTTTCATTTTTTATGCCAATTAGAGCAAATATGCCTGGCACACATCCTAAATTCAGCATTGGGTAAAACTTCATTCAAAGCTGCAGCAAATCCCTAAATTCAAATTACAACAGCATATCACTACAACAGGATATACTTAACAGTAGAATTACTTAACCTCTATTTACTTAACAGAAGAATTACTTAACCTCTATAGAATACTAATGATCAGCTAATTAGCAACATAACAGAACACTAATTAACAACATAACAGAATACTAATGAACAACTAATTACAACAGCATATCACTACAACAGGATATACTTAACAGTAGAATTACTTAACCTCTATTTACTTAACAGCAGAATTACTTAACCTCTATAGAATACTAATGATCAGCTAATTAGCAACATAACAGAACATAATTAACAACATAATAGAACACTAATGAACAACTTAACAGAATACTAAAATAGCTAATTAACAACATAACAGAATACTTAATTACTGACCTTTTGCATATCTGCCATCACAGTCAATCCTTCTCCAGTTCCCAATTGCAAATCATCTTTCAAGTAGTTGATGAAAAAACTCCAGCTATGTTTTGTCTCCTGGTCCACAACTGCCCATGCTATAGGAAACATTTGCTGATTTCCATTCTTGCCAACAGCAACTAGAAGTTCACCCTTACAAGCACCCTTTAAGAAACAACCATCAAAACCTATGATTCTCCTACATCCTTCTAACCAACCTTTCTTCAATGCTTCAAAGTACACATAAAAGTAAACAAAGAGATTTTTTCCTGGCTCAGTTTCACTGTCCATCCTTACCCAACATGAGCTGCCAGGATTGGTCTGTTTTATCATATCAGCATAGTCACATAACCTTGCAAACTCCAAATTCCAATCACCCATGGACTCTCTGAGAACATGCAGTTTAGCCCTATAACAAATTGTCTTTCTAACATATACTCCTAGCTTGTCCCTACACAACTCCTGTATTTTCCATATCCTTATATGGGGCTGCTTAGTTATTTCATCTTTGAATTTCTTTGTAACAAACTTTGAAGTGCACAACTTATTCTTGTTTGAAGTATCACATTTATGTACTGGGTAATAATTCTTTACTTTAAAATCACCTGAATCTCTATCAATACAAGCATAGCACACCCATTTGCATCTCTTTGATTTACACTTAGCCCTCACCCTATATGGTTCATTTGGTCTCAATTTAATCTGCACCTTGTACTCAATTGCATAATTTGCTAATGCTTTCCGAAACTCTATAGCATTCTCAAAAATCATCCCAAGTTCAAATATAGCAACTTCACAATCAGGATCATACCTGACTTTTGTACTCCTCCTTCTTGCTGGTATATCAACACCAGGAATAGCTTCAGGATCTAACTCTTCTGTGCTATCTTCACTATCAATAAACTGCTCATTACCACCTAATTTACCTACATATCTTGAAGTCTTATTTCTTCCAATATCCTCAAATCCTCTGTCAATTCCTGCTTCTCCTAGTGGTATCTCATCTGTTGCAATTGGTTTTTTCCTTTGCTTACCCTGTCTCTTGCTCCTCCTTTCAGCCGTTAAAGATCTCAATTCATTATCAACATCTGAATCATCTTCTTCAGGAAGAGCATCTTCTTCTGATTCACTACTCTCAACATCTGATTGCACTCCATCTTCATTAACATTATGGTCTGGTGGTTCAACTCCATCAGCATCATTTACAGTTGGTTCAGAAGAATTCTAAGTTGGTTCAGCATCATTTTGAGTTAGTTCAATAGGCGGCTCAATAGGTGGTTCAACAACATTTTGAGTTGGTTCAATAGGTGGTTCAGCAGCATTTTGAGTTGGTTCAACAGGCGGCTCAATAGGTTCTTCAGTATTTGTATTACTCCCAGGTGTTGCCCTAGCTTTAAATTGGTCATTACCAGCCCCACCTTCTTCTGTCCCACATAAAAGATCAATATTTTCTTCGACTACTTCAGGCTGACTCACCCCATGACGCAAATAAACATCCAAAATATCACCATGTTTTAAATCTTTCACAAATTCATATAACTGAAAATCAGAAAGGACTTTGATAAAATCACCATTTTTTTCCTTTTGACAATAAAACCCTTCAACAACTGCATACCCAAGGTCTTTAGCATAAGAAGACAACTCGACAACACTAAAATGGTCTTTATCGATAGCAACAACAAAGGCATCTAATTCCCCATTGTATGTTGGGACAGGTTGCTCGATAAATGTACCCCCGTGGTGAAAGCGAGTTAAAATATAGTCATCCTCCATAATATTCCCTTACATAAGACGACAAGGGACCAGCACAAAGGAAAACCCAAAAAAATCCTTGCTTTATCGAGAACTTACAAATAAAAAGCCCTAGCTGTAGCAATAGAAAATTAGGAGAAATTGGACCTCGAATCTTTGTAAATATGGTGAGAAATCAGTGGAAATAGTAGATTCCAACACCATTGACCAAAAGAAGAAGAAGCTTAACAGTGGTAAGCAGATTCTTCGTTTTCATCGATGGTAAAAGGAAATAACGTTGGGTGGTAATATGTTTAGTTAACCCTAGCTTTAGTGGAAATAACATTATATAGCTGATGTGGATATTGAGGTGGACAAAAAAAATGATGTGGCACAATTTATAATGGTTACGTTTTCCACGTAGACGGAGATTGTAGAACACGCGCTTGATTAATTAATAAGCCAGGGAAAAACGTGTCTAATTGGTATGAGAATTGCCTAAGAAACGTGTCTAAGTGGAAAGTGTCCTAGTTTAAGTGTCTTAGTGAAAGATCGTGCCAAGTTTAGGTGTCTCCATATGTATTCTGCCTTAAAAGAAAGTGTACAAAATAAAAGAGTGTTAGAGGGTGTTTGGATTGACATTTAAGTTCTTTTTAGTTTTTTTCGGTGTCTGGTAAAGTCAAAAAGTGCTTAAAATAAATTTAAGAGGGTGTTTGGCTAAGCTTATAAGTTGGTCAAACTAGCTAATTATAAGCACTTTTTAGCTTATCTACGGGTTTGGTAAAGTTAAAAACACTCATAAGCCACGTGCTTATAAGTTAAAAATAAGCCAAAAACGATAAGCTGGTCACCCCGAGCTTATGAAATTTTAGCTTACAAGCACTTTAAGTTTGACCAAAACTATTTTATCCTTAAAATATTTTTTTTTAGAACAAAACTCTTACATCGATACTCACTACTTCAAGTATTCAACGTAAACCCTCCCCCCCCTCCCCCCACCTCTTCAAGTCTGCAATTCTCATTGACTATTTAAGATAAGCAAATTCTCTATTTATTTGCATACTTATATCTATGTGATTGTGTATTAATCTTTGAACTGTATGTAATAAATGAGGATATATCAATTTTTTTGTGCATTGCTTTCCAAGTGTTGTGGTGATGAACACAATGATTGTTTCTCTTCAAATAATTTTTCTTATTTAGGTTTATTTTTACTGAGAACCTTTTGTCAATTTATTAATTATTATAACTTATGATTATATGTTTATCATAAAATAAATTATATTTATCATAAAAATGATCTTAACTAAGCACAGTTATATTTAAAATAAAATGATAAATATAATATTTTATATTTGAATTGATCTGAAATTTAAAATTTTAAAGAAATTACGCCCTTATAAGTGTAAACAGTTCTAAGGTTATTTAAGTCATTTTAACAGACAAAGAGCTTATAAGCACTTCTTTATCAAATACTGCAACAACTTATTATCAATTTCAACACTTGTACCCAAACACGTAACTGTTTATTTATTAAATCAGTTTAAACACTTAAAAATTCTTTTTAGCAGCTAATGCTTATCAGCTAATCCAAACGGGTTCTAAAATTGCTCCAAAATCAATAAGCTGGGCAACCCTAACTTTTTTGATTTTGGCTTAAAAGCTATTTTATTGAAAAATCACTTATTTTGGGCTCTTAGTGTTTTTTTCTAGTAACAATTGCACGGGGCGTCCTATTTGGGCGGCCCTCTTTAACCTGTAGCCGCTTTGTCTTTTTGTTTGCATCCGTACCCATTTTTTAAAAAACTTCAGCTTCCCTTTATAACTGAAAAACTTAAGTTCTAGAGAGCTGAAGTTTCCGGGTTACTAAACAAAAACTTCAGCTCTAGAGCTGAAGTTTTTATTTTATAACTTGAAAACTTCAGCTCTAGAGCTGAAGTTTTTATTTTATAACTAGAGCTAAAGTTTCCGGGTTACTAAACAAAGCTGAAGTTTTTATTTTATAACTGGAAAACTTCAGCTCTAGAGCTGAAGTTTTTATTTTATAACTTGAAAACTTCAGCTCTAGAGCTGAAGTTTTTATTTTATAACTTGAAAACTTCAGCTCTAGAGCTGAAGTTCTGGGGCTACTAAACAAAAAACTTCAGCTCTAGAGCTAAAGTTTTCTAGTTACAACATAGAAACTTCAGCTCTAGAGCTGAAGTTTTTATTTTATAACTTGAAAACTTCAGCTCTAGCCAGTTACTAAACAAAAACTTCAGCTCTAGAGCTGAAGTTTTTATTTTATAACTGGCAAATTTTTCTAGTTACAACATAGAAACTTCAGCTCTAGAGCTGAAGTTTTTATTTTATAACTGGCAAACTTCAGCTCTAGAGCTGAAGTTTTNTTGAGGTGGACAAAAAAAATGATGTGGCACAATTTATAATGGTTACGTTTTTCACGTAGACGGAGATTGTAGAACACGCGCTTGATTAATTAATAAGCCAGGGAAAAACGTGTCTAATTGGTATGAGAATTGCCTAAGAAACATGTCTAAGTGGAAAGTGTCCTAGTTTAAGTGTCTTAGTGAAAGATCGTGCCAAGTTTAGGTGTCTCCATATGTATTCTGCCTTAAAAGAAAGTGTACAAAATAAAAGAGTGTTAGAGGGTGTTTGGATTGACATTTAAGTTCTTTTTAGTTTTTTTCGGTGTCTGGTAAAGTCAAAAAGTGCTTAAAATAAATTTAAGAGGGTGTTTGGCTAAGCTTATAAGTTGG
>MU681465.1:8025-18368 GCA_026770625.1 Nicotiana glauca
TTTGAAAATATGAAAAATGAAGCTTCAAAATCGTCTAAGTATGAATATGCAGGTCTCTGATGACGCATTTGCGAAGAGGGGTTCGCAATTGCGAACCCCGACCAAATATGGGAATTGTGAGGTTGAGGTTCGTATTTGCGAACCCTTATCACATGGCCAGTTTTTGCATTTGCGAGAAAAAGATCGCATTTGCAATAGGCCATCCTCGCATTTGCGAGCCAAGCCATCGCATTTGCGACAGTGCCTGGAAATTCCCTGGTTCGCATTTGCGAACAAATGGATCGCATTTGCGATCCTATAAAAGAATCCCCATCTTCACATTTGCGATTAAATGTTCACATTTGCGAATTCGCAATTGCGAGTCTCATCTTCGCATTTGCGAAAATCACAGAAGCCAACATACCAGATTTTCAAAAATGAGAAAATGCAATCCGATGCCTATCCAAAATTCACCCAAGCCCTCGGGGATCCAAACCAAACAAGTACACGACCTCAAAAACATCCTACGGACTTATCCGTGCGATCAAATCGCCAAAATAACATCATATACATAGAATCGAGCATCAAAACTCATGATTTTTCTTCTAAACTTCATAATCTTTCAAACTTGGAACTCATAGTCCGAAACACGTCAAACGACGTCCGATTTCAACCAAATTTCACAGAAAGTGCTTAATGCATATTTAAGACCTATACCGGGCGTCGGAACCAGAATACGAGCCTGATACCTATATTTTCTAACTCATTTTTATTTCTATTTTTCCTTAATAATTTCAGAAAATAATTTAACATAAAAATTCTTTTACCGGGGTTCTGGACCTCAGATTTTGACTCCGGGCACATGCCCGAGTCCCATATTTTTCTACGGACCTCCCGGGACCATCACATTACGGGTCCGGGTCCGTTTACCCAAAATGTTGACCAAAGTCAACTATATCAATATTAATATCATAATTCTTCAAATTTTTCACAGAATTCACATATTTTAACATAAAAACTTTTTTGCTTCGTGTCCGGACTGCGCACGCAAAATCGAGGCAACTACAAGTGAGGTTTTCAAGGCCTCAGAAGCGTGGAAAAAGGGAGAAATACGGTGATGACCCTTTGGCTCGTCACAAGTATCCTTGCCGACTTGTGCAATTTCCTGCTCTTCGTCTAAATCTCTCCCATTTCGGAGACTGGCTACCATCAACTGATTTGGGTTTTGCTCCTTGGGGTTTATATTAGTGTCTGCAGGCAAGGTTCCCTGAGGACGGTTGTTCAAAGCCATGGACAACTGTCCCTGCTGCATTTCTATGTTCTTCATGGCTAAATCATGCACTGCCAATTTTTCCTGCACTTTATTATTTGTCCCAATGAGTTGCTAAAGCATACCTCTGATTTCCACCATATTGTTATCTTGCTGCTGAAGAGGTGGTTGATAAGCTAATTGTTGCTGATTTTGCTGTGGATAGCCCTGTGGTTTCTGATATGGTACTGGCACCATTTGGTTCTGAGGAAGCATACCCCCAGGCTGTTGCATGTTAGGCCTGTACTGCTGATTTTGTGGCGGTCTCCATTGCTGTACTCCTTGTCTCTGACCCCCATAGTTGTTAACATAATTCATATCTTCCCTTGCCCCTTGATTTTTGCCTTCTCCGCTCCATGAACACACATATGACAGATTAATACAAGGTGTACACAGTCCTCCATTTGTTGTATCAACAATGTGCACATCAGTTTTCATTGTCAATATGCTCATCTGGGTCATGAGTGTGGCCATATTCTCTGCATGTGAATTATTTGGGTCTAACCTTATCTTTTGTGGCCACTTCACCTTTGGTCCGAGCTTCTCCGAGGCATAGACTATTTCTGTAGGTGATACACAAAAATTATAGGCAGATAATAAAGGGGGCACACCTCTTTCCTTCCGGTGAGTCCCTATCCTCGATCTAGGTGGGCCATCTTCATAGCTGGAGAAGGATGTAATCAATGTTCTGACATATGGTAGATGACATTCCGTGTTGGGCCGCGGAGCTGCAAGGTCCCTTCTGGTATCATTTCATCAATCTTTTCTGGATTCGGCCTGTACCGAGATCAGTCGATGAGTTGGTCCATTGAGGCCGTCTTCGTCTGCTCGGACCTCAGCATAATATGTGTTGTATATCTCATCCCAAATAGTTTGTGGGTACTTTATAAGTCCGCTTAACAGTTTCCTAGTCTCCCTCGAACTGTTCCTGCTCAGCCCGTTCTGGAAGGCTGCTACTGCCATGCCTTCCGACACGTTCGGCAGGGTTATCCTTACTCGATTCAAATGGGTGAGGAAATCCCTCAATCTATCTCTTGGAGAATGTTTAATGGCAAATATGTCGTTCACTCTTGCTTCGGCTTTCTTGGCCCTGGCATAGGCCGTTATGAACTTTTCTGCTATTTCTTCAAAAGTTTCAATGGAGCGTGGGGGCTGTTGTGAATACCATGTCAACGCTCTTCCCATGAGGGTCTCACCGGATTTTTTCAAAAAAAAAATGGAGGATACTTGTTCCTTAGCGAGATCATTTCCTTTTACGGCGGTGATATAGTGAGTCACATAGTCATATATTTTCAGGTAAGACAACATTTTAAAGGTTTTTTGTATCATGTGGGGTGGCATCATCACTATACGGCTGCTCGACGAACCAGCCAGCATCTCTCTTTCGGTAAGAGCTTAGGGGGTACTGGTATGTTATCAACCCTTTCTTAGTGTTCTCTCATTTGGTCACGGAGTGCTTTGTTCTCTTTCTCCACTTCCTCCATCCTTTTTAGGATGGCTGTGAGAGCATCTTCACCTGCACTATTAATGACATTGTGAGTAATACTTGTAGTTGGAGGAGGGGGAATTGGTTGTGCTGCTCGTCTGCCATTCGTATAACGTAAGACCTTATGTTTTCTGTAGTTATGTCCCAAGCAGGCTTTCGGAGGGTGCAGGTTAGCGTATCAGTTAGTCAAGCCTTAGCGTCTCCTCCACCACGGATGTGGTCCGTACCAAGAGAATTGGTGATGCTACAGTGAGGAGGGGGTGACCCACCTCGCCTAGTGGAGGCATTGGGCGTTGCGTCTTCGTCAACTGCTTTAGAGTTTCTCATTGATGGCGTTCATGAGGTTGGTTGGGAGGTCACTTATTATTCTCGTCCTTTCTTCTCTGTTACCTGCCATATTGGATCTATGCATACAAAGAAAGGAGATCTTGGTGTTGCCTTTTTTTTTTACATTAGCAATCCGCATTAGTTATAGATCTAGAGGAAACTAAAAATTTAACTAAGAAATCCCCACAGACGACGTCATATTGTTTGACCAAAAAGCGTAAGTTTCGGTTAAAACGATTATACTTATATAATGATGAGTTAAACCTAGTTAATGATAGTATCTCTAGATGTGAGTTCTGAAAATGCAGTTAATGTTAAACAGATCTGGTGGGGGAGTGACAATAACTTGCATTAAATATCCCAAAAGGTATGAGTAATAATGGTGAAGTATCTAATAATAAATGACAGTAAACGTCATTTAAGTAAATAGAAGAAATGATTCACCCAATAAAGAATGAACTAGACGGTTGTTCCTCATGACAATGATGAATGGCAGGTAGATCTTAGAATGTTCGAACTATTCTCGGATCTGATGAAAAAATGTAGAATAATATGGATAAGAATCTTGATGAAAAGATATTGTTGTATCTTTACAATAGAGAGAATCTTCATCAAAAGTCTGTTCTTATCAAGTGCGTGTCACATGCCTCTTTTCATTATATTTTTTGTGGCGTGTAACTCATTCCACATATACAGTTCAATACCAAATCACAAAGGGAGTCCCGACAAGGGCTCAATAAAGAAACAACACTATCCCGGCAAGGGAATCGATAGTATAAGTAAATACGTCCCGGCAAGGGAAAATTATTTATATGGGACATATCCCTAACAAACCCTAATAGTAAAAGTTCAAAGAATCTTCTCTTTAATGTTCTATTCTAAACATTAGCGGTTATAGCTTTATCCGCGGTTCTCGATCTCAACCATTGTTGACATCTCTACCACGAGTCTCATTACTTTCCGGTCGACCTCGACGGACTCTATCCTCAGTGCTACGTTGTCCTAAATATTCTAGGGCAGATTTCGGCCTATATAGACACGAATCAAAATAATTCGAGTTAGCAAGTACGGAATATCAGATGATTAGACTAAAAAAAAAATATATATATATAGTAAAGAAAAAAGAACTAAATTTGTTGGTCACTACCGTGTGCGCAAAACCTTTATACTCGTAGCCGCGGTGAACGGATTTTGACCTCCACCCCCTGCAAAATGGCGTTGGTAACCTAAATACTTACTGTGTGAAAAGGATTACAGCAGTCAGTCAGTCCTCAGCCGCCCATTTAGAATTCTTTCTCCATTGCAATTTGCATCCCAAAATTACGAAAAATTTTATTTTGTGCCTCAAGCACATTAGTTGTGTGAGGCTCTTTTTTGGTTTCACAATTATTGTGTGAGAATCAAAAAAAAATTTCCAAAATTACACATCGTAATAGGGAAAAAGTCAAATCATTTTCTATACATATAAATTTCTAAATCACCGTAAACTAAAAAATTACTTCTAGTATAATGACAAAAATTGTGCAAAATATTACAATAGCATATTTACATTTTCTAAATTTTTTAAAAGATTTCTGGCTCCACCTTACACCTTATCAAAGTTAAAAACCACAATTTTTTTGTTTATATTTTCCCCACAAACATCAAACTTTTTACAACCTTTTAATGTTAAAATTTTAGTTTAAAGACATGTTAATATTGTCGAACGTGCTAGATAAGCTACCGACATGCTGACGTGCACAGAACAAATCACTAACATTTTCACACACTGACAGTGACAGTAGCCATCTTGAACGGCTTATTTTACTATTTTTAACTCCCTCCCGTATTTATATTATGTTTGACAAAAATTCTAAAATTAATTTATTTTAACTTTTTTTAAACTACAAAATTTGAATTTGACTAATAATTTTTAAAAAAAAATTAAACAGAAATCAGTATTTAGCTAAATTTTTAAAAAATATTTTAAGCATATTTTTCTCAATAATATACTTTTAGAAAAAAAAAAATATTTTTTTCTGCTTCTCAAAAAATTATTTATGCATTTACTTAAAAGTTACTTTTTTTCGAATAAAAGCTTGGGTAAACAACTTAATTTTTAAAAAAATACTGTTACCAAAAAAAATACTTTTAAGCAAAAAAAAAAAAAATACAATTGGCCATACCAAAAAAAAGACTATTAATGACATTACCAAAATCTTTTACGGAAAATTCGATTCCCTTTCCATAAATCCAAAGCGAATCTTTTTTCACTACTTGGATAGCATATTTTAATCCTTATTATCCTACCATTTTAATAATATTTCTTAGAAGCAAAGAAAACCATTTCAATGGGAAAAAAGGAAAAGTAAAAAAGAAAACAATTAAAAAAAACTTTCTGTATATAAGGAAAAAACTTGACTCATTTCCAGCAAGTTGAAGAGAAGTTTCAGTTGGCTACTGGTTCTTGTTTCCTTGTTTAGAAACACAACGGCTTAATTCAATTATCAAAATTTATTGCTTCTGCCTTCAATTTAGGGTTCTACTTCAAGGTCTGTATCCAATATATATACATACATTTTGCTGTTTCTGCAATATATACAAAATATCTTTTAGGTATTGATTGATAGATTGATTTGATTTTTTTTTAAATTTTGATTTTGGTGTGTTTTTGGGTGTTTGTCATTTGGTCCATTTATAAAGTTGGAAATAAGATTTTCATTATTTAGTGGTAGATTATGCTTAGAGTTTGATTAGATTATGGTTTTATTGGATACTTTGTTCATTTTGCTGAATTTAGGGGTTGATTATTGGATAATACTAATTGGTTATTCTTTTTGCTGTCTGCTTTAGGAGAAAAATTGGATCTTGCAGTTGGTTTTTGTGTGTGTGTGTGAAAGTTTGGTATTAGGCTTTATGAGGAGTACCTTATTTTGCTGTTTTTAATAAATATATTAATATTAATTTTTATTATGTTAAAGTTTCTGCTGTCTATACAGTTGATTCAGTTTATACAGAATATCTTTTAAATATTGATTATTAGATTAGTTTTGATTTTGTTTTGTTTTTTCGGGGGGTTAATTACAGTTTAGTCCATTTCTTAAGATTTCATTATTTAGTGATAGATTGTGCTTAGAGTTTAATTGGATTTTGGTTTCTTGATTATTGGATACTTTGTTCATTTTGCTGAGTTTGGGGGTTGATTCTCTATAGGATAATTGTACTAATTGGTTATTCATTATAGTTATGTTCTGTGTTGAGCCGAGGGTCTATCGGAAACAAACTCCCTACCTAGATCCTTCTAGGTAGAGTAAGGTTTGTTGTTGTTGTTGATTTTAGTTATGTCCATTTCCAAAGATTTGGTTTTGGGATCTTGGGGTCTTTATATTTTGGTCCATTTTCAAATATTTCATTATTTCGTGTTAAATTATGCTTAGAGTTTTATTGGATTTTTGTCTCTTGATTATTGGATAATACTAATTGGTTTTGTTGTCTGCTTCGGTGGAAAAAATTGGATCTAGTAGTTGGATTTGGGGTTTTTCCGGTGAAGAAGAAGAAGAAGAAGACGACGAGGAAGAGGAAGAAAAAGAAAATGGCATTGTTGAACAATTGTGAAAATTTGGGGTTAGGCATTGTGAGGAGTACTTCATTTGGGCGAAAACGAGTCACATTAGCGAATACATTAGACGTTGATTTCATTTCAACGACGCCTACAAAGAGATACTGCAGTCAAAACTCATTTTCTACAAATGAGAAATCTGGTCTTGAATCCTTGCCTAAAGATATCTTGGTTAGTACAGAATCTATTTCTTTGTCGTGTATCTCTTCTATTTTCTGTGTATGGTTTAGGAGATGTGATGTTAGTTTTGCTGAAAGAGATGTGTTTCTTTATGCAGATAAGGATAGTGTGTGGAGTTGATCATGATGATTTGAAGAGTCTGTTTCATGTATCAACAGCAATTAGAGAAGTGGTAAGCTTTAATGTATCATTGAATTTTGTTAAATATCGATTGAGGAAGTATTACTTGGTCTAATTATTGATGAACTATTCCTTTTTGATGTATGTATGAGCAGACTCTGATTGCGAAAAAATTGCATTTTGAATTTAGTACGCCGAGAAAGACTCTTCCTTTTCGGAATGCTTTTGATATGGAGGATTTGGGCGATTCCGATGAGGTAGAACCACCAAATGCTCCAAAGCTGCTGAAGATTGCAAGGTCTAGATTGAGTAGGAAAAAGTTGGCTGAGATCTCTGTAGCCTTGTTTGCCTCAGATGGCGAAGAAAATTGGCCATAGAGAGAGTTATCTATACAATTGGAAACTGAGGTATAGAACTAAAAACAGATTATGTATAGCTATTATTATAGTAGAAACCTATGTTGCTCGTACTGTCCCAAATGTCGCGGAGTGTGTTAGATCCTTCAAAATTAGTGCACTTTTGGAGGATGTGACACGGGTGCAGCAGCATTTTGGCGAGTCAGCGCAACATAGGTAGAAACCCAGCACTAAAGGAAATCTTTTTCAAAACGAAGTGCTTGATCTGATCTCTTTGGGAAGAACAGGTCGGGGAGATGCACTTGAAGATCGCTCACCTAGCTCTGGAAGGACATGAGTGGAGAGTTGTCTCCGGAATTGAGCCTCTATCAATATGGTGTTCATCGTCTGGTTAGATAGAGCTCTCTTTTGATGATCTTGTGCTAGATGCAACATTCTTTGTCCTGCTTGCGAACCACAGGAGTGCCTAGTGCACAGAGGAATTCCTACCCAAGGGGAGCTTAGATTGCACACATACTACAATGGTCGAAAGAGATCAACGAATGGACCAAGCACGACAGCGATGCGAACCAGGTTTACATGTCACAACAAATTTTTACAAGCCATTGTTTTTCAACTCAATCATTGAAGATGGGCTTGATTGTTTGTATTGATAGTTAGTTTTAGGGATTCAATTTGAAGGGCTGCTCTGGCGCTTCTGATTTCATAAAAATTTCAGTTGTACAGATGGAATTCCACGCCTTCTTTTGGTACTAATACTACAGATTTATGTTTAATGGAATAAAATGTGTTTTGTCCTTCCACTTCAATTAACTCAAAATGTTTGAGATCTTCATTGGTTTTTTAATATTTAGATCATTTTATCATCTCGAGCCATAGAAGCAACCACTAATGTTGTCATTAGAGTAGGTTGTTTAAATCACACCGCTTGGGATGAGAGTTGTGGAAACGTTTTTTTCTTCCATATTTTGGACCTTAGCTCCGTGGAAGAATATGTTACACTATGTATGGATGGTATGAACTGCCTACACAAGCATTCTTGAACAACAAACAACCAATTAAGATATTTACGACCAAGAAGTACTGGATTCTCTTTCGGATAGGCACTAAAAGGAGTAGGAAGGCTGGAATGCCAACATACGTCTCCCTAGACCCTGCGTGAATGCGAAATGCCTGGTGCACCGGGCTACACCTTTTTTCTCATATAGTTTGATGCATAATAGTCTAAAACTATGGGTATTTAGCACTTAATTTCCTTTCCAAATGCATCAGAAGCATGTGTTAATGTTTCCAGTTGCTTAATCACAGAAAAGCAAAGACAAAATAGGAATCCTAAGCTGAAATAAGACATGTAACAAGACAGATTCTCTGTCTTTGTCCATGTTTTTGGCACTAGCGTTTGGTTCATTTATTAATTAACCCCTATTCTGGTCACTTGTAATAAACAACTTAAAATTGTTTGCTAAGATTTCTGGGTAGCTGTATTGCAGGTGACTTAATGGGAACTCCTCAAAAATTTTGTATTTTGCATGAAGGTTTGAAATTCATAGATATCCTTACCGAGAAATACTTGATGTCCATATTATTTGTCTTATAAGATTTTTGTATATTCTTTTAGAAAGATATTTTAATAACCTTAAGTATAAGAATATTGTCTAATACTTGTTTCGATCACTTCAGCAATCATATTTTCTTGTTGTTGCTACTGATTCCTTTTTTTTGTTTTTCTTGAGCCGAGGTCTATTGAAGACAACCTCTCTACCTTTACCAGGTAGTGGTAAGGTCTGCGTACATATTATCCTCCCCATATCATAGTTGTGGGATTAAATACTGGATTTTTTGTTGTTGTATAAAAATATTATCTACACTTCATTTATCTCATAAATGTTTTGCTTAATTACCACCACTAATTGGAGCAGTAGGATAAATTCCCAAAAAAAAAAAAAAAAAGGGTAATAAGTAAATTTTGTTTTGCTTTCTAAAAAAATGGCAAATATTTTAAAATGAATTTAATTTGTCAAAATGACAAATAATATGTACCCGAGAGAAAATACATAGTCTTCTGATTGCACTGAGAATGTCCTGAAAATGTGGTGAAAAAGTTTTATTGTATTTTAAAACAAAGGAGGGAGTATTTTAATATTGGTATTATGGGCACAGCTTGTTAGTCATATAATTATTGGTAGAATTTGCGGCATTATTAAAGCCTTGATTAGCCTTAATAAGGATTTAGAAATTTATAGCCAGCTTGCAAACCTCTCACTTCTTGTTGTTCATAAACACTTTCTGCTGGCAAGTCTAATTTTGCTGGAAAGGGGATACACTGGCAAGAAAAAACCAACTTAAACCTATATTTTTTTCAAATTTCAATTAAATTTATGTTCAAACGTAAAACGAAACAACAACAATAATAACAACCAGTGAAATCTTATGAGTGCGACTTGGAGTGTACGTAAATCTTACCCCTACTTTGTAAAAGTAGACAGACTATTTTCGATAAATTTTCGGCTAAAAAAAAAAGGGAAAATATATAAGTACCCTCCTGACCTATACCTGGATTTCCAACTACACACTTTTTCTTTGCGGAAATCCTATTACCCCATAAACTTATTTTAAATGTAATTATTTGCACCCTTAATGCTGACAACCAAATTCTTGGCAAGTGGTGAGCTACACGCGCCTCCACATATATTTTTAGTATTTTTTATTCTTTCTTCTTTTTCTTATCCTTTTTTCTTATTTCTTATTATTATCATTTTTTTTGGTTATTTCATCCTCTTTCTTTTTGTTTTGGTCACCGGCGGCATAAAATGGTGGTCGTCAGAATTTTAAAAACACCAGATTTTCAGACGAATTTTTTTTCCGGCGACAGATTTTTATCCCAATCTAAGTGTGTTTTGTTTTATATATATATATATATATATATATATATATATATATATATATATATAGCTTATAAAGAATTGTAAGTTAAAGACAAAAAAATAT